>JBBBDQ010000172.1:512500-525000 GCA_037127315.1 Ascarosepion bandense
AATATTTTAAAAATGTTTTTGAACCTTTACAAATTTCTAGCAGTTTAACCCGGTTTCACTCGGAATAGTAAGAATAAAAAAATTAAGAAATAAAAGAATAAAAAACATATGATGAATTTAATGGCAAATACTTACACAACGTCCACCCTCGTCACTTTTATAGACATAGATAACAATGTAGAATATCTCTATTGGATTAGGGTGAGAGGAAGAGGGGCAGCATATATAGATATAGATAATATAAAGTGGGGTGATCGATTCTATATTATAATCAATACATAAACTGATCCCTGACTTTGTAGGGTGATAATATATATATTTTTTACTCCTAATTTTGGCTTTCTGAAAAATTTCAATGTCGTTAGTGTTCTAAAATTTTGATCTACATCTGAGTGCAACTCCCGTCGAGCTAGACCACAAAATGCAGACGCTAAGTCGAATCTATCAAACAAACAAATACTTACACAACGTCCACTCTCGTCACTTTTATAGAGAGATTGTAATTTACAAAAAATAAAAAGAAGCCTTTTAAAATTTCATTATTAATCGAAACATTTTTTTTCAGATTATAATGTCCTTAATTTATATTATTATTTAAGCCAATTGAAAGCTTATATAATTAAATGATGTCATAGTTTTATTGCATTTTCTATTTTACTATTCGGAATGGATTTTCAGTAAAAGTTGTTAAATGGTTGAAAAAAAAAGTAGTATATGATTTACATTCCCCAATGAGTCCTGCGTTTAAGTAATAAAACCAATTTTGCCAACAGAATTTAATTTCTTGAAATTTCATGAATTTACGTGGATGGGGGCAACAGATGTAAAAATAATATTTTTACCAATATTTTTTAAGTCCTGAGAAATTATTAAAATCCGACAATTATTTGATTTTTGCAAGAATTTCCAAGTTTTCTTTGTCCCCGGAAAATGTTGATACGACTAAACATGCGCACGAACAAGACGCTGGGATTTTTAAATTTTAAAAATATTCTAGATTTCTTTTTTTAAATAAAGTGTTTTGGGCATATAATCTTGCTAATTTAATTTAGATATTTTTAATTTTTTTTCTATCATCTTTGTTTTCGTTTGAGTGAATTATTTTTTTCTTTTCATTAGGGTAGCATTTATTTTATGTCAAAGTTGTGGTTAGTTTCGTTATGGTTTCTCCAGTATATTATTTCCGGCAATTCTTGCAGGTGATAGAGTAAATGCCTCCTTCAAGTTTTGGGTTGTTATTTTGTTTGAATTGATTAAGTCTTATTATTTTAGAATGGGTTGTAATAAGTTCTATGTTGAGTTTACATATAAAAATCTACCCTCCGCCCGTGTATTGTATATTGATGCCACATCTGGTCGGGTGCCCCTGCTATTCACCTCGGGCTTCTTGACAAAATCCAACGGAGAATCCGTAATGTGATCGATACCGACTTAGCATCCGCCCGTGTATTGAATACTGCTGCCACATCTGGTCGGGTGCCTCTGCTATTCACCTCGGGCTTCTTGACAAAATCCAACGGAGAATCTGCAACGTGATCGATCGATGCAGTCACTTTCTCACCGGCGTAATGTGGCTTCCCTTTGTCTCTTCTACAAATACTTTCACAGCTTCTTCTCCGATGAACTTAGCTCACTGGTGCCCCCTCTGCATGAACTTACTCGAGCTACTAGACTAGCAACTAGATCCTAACATTTTACATTAAAACCAATAAAAAATGTAACCGCAACTTCTACTCTATTAGCTTCTTTTCTCGCACTTCACGCCTGTGGGATTCCCTTCCGTATACTTGCTTCTCCGACAGCTAGAATTTCAAAGAATTTAAATGTAAGGTCAATGGTCATCTCCTATCTCACTGACTCGCATCCTTTCTCTCATGCTCTCTTCTCCGATCACTCCACACTCATTACACTAGTATTCTCATCCTTCTCTTACTCACTTCCTGACACTGCCTATAACTTGTTCTTCATTTTCATCACTTTCCTCCTATGTAACCCCCTGCGCACCAGTGGCGGTGAGGCTGCCTTGCTTGGGGTGAAATTATAAAAATAAAAATTCTTTTCGGTTATATTTGTGATAGTGTTTATTTTTTAATATTTTTTGATTCTCTGAGCTTATCAGGAGGGGCTGTTTTTTATTTTGAAATATTGTATGAGCCTTTTGTTTCGCATTAAGTAGAAAATTGTTAGGTTACTGGAGATTTATTGAATGTATTTTTAATGTATTTCTCCTTTTCGTGCAAATATTGAAGGCTGCAAATTCTGAGTGCTCTTAAGAAGATTTCGATAATTATTTCTGTTGTAGAGCAGCTGACACCCCTCTAGCACTCTCAAAGAGGAAATAGTATGTAGACCAAATAGCTATATAAATAAGATTAATAGCAGTCAAGAATTCAGACTGTCGTTGACATTCTGAGTGGATCAAAAGCGCGCGTCAGTCGTTCACTGTCGGATTCTCTGACTTCAGGCGGAGAGGATCCCAGACTTGGTTCCGCCGAGTCTCGTCTGGGAAAAAGCAGACAAGAATTTTTGTCCGAGCTTACGGGCTCTGCTTTACTAACGTTAATTGGCCTTGTGCCGTATCTACCTTAGAGTTCTGCCTATGTGGAGAGGTCGTAAATAATTCGGATTGTCATTAACGATTATTATTGGAGTGTGCTCTCTTTCACTCTAACTACTTAATCTAACTGGTTGCCATATTGTATTCATTTTTTTGTTTGGACGGCTCAGGAGATTTTTGTGCCCCGGCCACACACACACACACACACACACACACACACACACACACACACACACACACACACAGATATATATATAGACTATATTTTCTGCTCAAATTAGAGTTCATTTTGATACACATTCTGCTTTTCCATCTATGCGAAAAAGACTTATTTCCTCCACACCATACTTCATCTAATATTTACAAGTTTATTTGTAGTTGTGGTAACGACTACATAGGAAGGACCTCGCAACGCTTAGATTGCAGAATTAAACAGCATGTATCATTAAGAATTCTTAAACCGGATGCTCGTACAAGTCAACTGGTCAAAAATTCCGGGTCAGCAATCACTGAACACCTTATTAATGGCAGAAATTCTATGGTTGATTTCAGTGTGAACCAATTCTCTATTTTGTCTTGTTCATACTTTCCAATTTCACTTGCAGGCATTAGAAACATTATACATTAAATCCAGGAGGTCATCTTTCTGTAAACAGAAAGATTGTCTACTTGGACTGCACATTATTACTATCTAATGCTTGCCCCTCCCCCTTCCCCCCCCCCACTTTCCATACCCTTTCATCTTCATTTATTAAATATTTTCAAAAAGATTAAATAAATTCCCAGTTGACACTGATGAGGATTGGGAGTGAAACCGGTCGGTCATTTTTCGTTGTCTTAATTTTGATTTTCCATAAAATTTACTGTATTCTGCGCGCACACGCACGCACACACACACACACACACACACACACACACACACACACACACACACACACAAAGCTTTCATTACGCCCGAGCAACGCCGGGCTATACTGCTAGTATATATATATATATATATATATATATATATATATATATATAATGATAAAATGAATTAAAAGCACAAAATAAGAAACGTATCTAAATCTAACATGTTTAACTTTTTATTAAAGCTTCTCCGTAGGCCGAGAGAAAAAAATAACAAAGAGACAGTTTGCTGGTATTTTATGATTTGGGGTTAGTTATTATTGTCCAGTTACATATCACGTGTGTTAAGGCAATAGATATGTATTTTTGAATCTATGTGCGTGGAATATTTTGAATGATAAAGTGTATAACAGTGCATGTGAATGATTGTATAGAAACGTTTTTTTTTTCTGTTTAGGTGTATGTAAATAACGCGCGCACACACACACACAATTCATATTAATTAACGCATAAAACGTTTCTACATAAACACACATATGTACTATCAAACACTAAAATATTCCTCACACATATATTTAAAAATTGCTCATTGATTTAATACACGTGACATGTGTAAGCGCGAACATATATACACATATATTAACTAACGTTACCGTCCACTATACACCTACACTGACAAGTGCTTCTATGCCAACATACACTATAATACACTTTTTATTTCACGCACATACATTTAAAAATAAAGTAAAACAAATCTAATGCTTTAATACCTGCGACACACATCTGACTAATAAGAATTAACCCCAAATCAAAAAATACCAATATATATAACTTTGTTATTATTTTTTCCTTTTTCTCTCGGTCTCTGAAGAAGCTTTAATAAAAGTAAAACGCGTGAGATTGAGATAAGTTTTCTATTTTGTTCTTTTTCTTTATTCTGTAATCTTGTTGGATTCTGATCCATATATTTAACGCATGTATATGAGTGTGTGCGTGTTGGGGGTGTTTGTTAACTGAATGATGAAAAGGGAAAAAGTTCTATTCAACGCGTTTCATCCACTAAAAGGACTTCATCAGACTAAAGTAATGGTTTTATTGATGGAATTATATATATGTGTAGGATGGAGAGGGGCGATAAAAACGGAAACGTCGGTTATAATTAGGCATCGGGCGGAAACGCTGTAGTTGGTGGTAACGCTGATTTTCTTCGTTTCCCCTCGGGGCCTAATTATACCTGACGTTTACGCATAATATTTACCCACTGTTATATATATATATATATATATATATATATATATATATATATATATGTATATAATTCCATTAAGAGGAAGATTACTTTATTCCAGTAAAGTCTTTTTAGAGAACAAACCACGTTACATAGAATTTTTCACTTTCATTTTGTAATTCAGTTACTCCACATTGTTTGAACATATAGATAAACATGCATCATAGTCTTTCTCTCTCGCTCTCTCACTCGCTTGCGCTGTCACACACGCACACACACACACATACACATATGTATATGTGTGTGTGTGTGTGTGTGTGTGTGTGTGTGTGTGTAAGCACAAAGTGCCTGCCACTTCAACTGAGCAGTTTTATGCCTAATTCGAAGTTTTGTGCGGACATCGTTATGATGTCTCACCCGTCAGGGCTAGTTTGCAAACATGAGCAAGAACATCATAATGGTGTCCTCGCCGAAGTCGGCATGAACCTTCTCAGTTAAAGTGACAAACTCTCTGTCCTTATCAACGCTCTATCTTTACTACGATATCGAACAATTCACTATAGAAAAACTGCTAACCAAAATATATTTCATAAGTAAAACTAATAAAAAATGAACAATCTGTCACAAACTCAACACTATATATATATATATATATATATATATATAGTTAAAAGAGTCAACTTTCCCTGAAGATCCAATTTGGTGAAACTTTGGTAGGCTCGTTGGCTCTCTAGGTTAGTTACTTACCTGTTTGCTCGACTTGTGTATTGAGCGCTTTACGTGTTAGGTTCTTCGTCTCGGGTTTTTTTCTTTCGACTAGTACTTTGACTAATGTTCAAGTGCTTAGTTCGTTTCTTTTTTTGTTTCCATTTTTCCCCTTATACTCGCTGGGTTTTTCGAGACGTGTTTAAAGAGAAATTTACAGTTATATATATATATATATATATATATATATATATATATATATATGGTGTGTGATTAGGTCTTGAAGGTTATCACAATGCGTTTAGTAAAATAAAGGAAGGTAAAGAAGTTGTTGGGTATTACCTATTTATTATACATTAATATATTGAGATCAAAATCTCATCTTCAGAATGGTAGGAGACCTTGTTTTCGAGTTCCGTGCCTTTCAACGAATGGGCATTCTGTGTGTGTGTGTGTGTGTGTGTGTGTGTGTGTGTGTGTGTGTGTGTGTGTTAGAGCATGTATGTGTGTGTGTGTGTTTATGGTATATATATGTGTGATTGATAGTTGGCGCCATTTTACGGTCTGATGATATCAGTCCGCTTTAATATATATAAAGCGGTAATACTTTTTTATTTATTAATCCAACATTTTTTTATCACCTTAAATGTTATTTGAGTAGAAGCTCAGTTTACTTATTTAAGCAATATTTTATTTTTGTCTAACGGTATGAATTTTCAGGAAATCTTATTAAAGAAAAATGCTCACCCACCCCGTCAGAATTTCTCGTATATTCAAGCCCGTAGAGGAGAATAAAACACAGTTTAAAATAAAATAATCCGAACGTCTACCCAAATATGAGTATCCACTAAAATGATTTTCATATAATAAAACACACCCAAATTCTTTAGTCATACCATCTCTGGAAGATTTCTGGCAATTATTAAATCTTTCGCCTCAAGTAGATCCACAAGTTTATTTACTGATGGTCAGTCTTGTGAAACCTATAAGATCAACACATGCGTTCCCCGCAAAGCTTACTACTCGGTCCTACCCACGTACTGCTTTATTTTAACGATCTACCCAGGAATATTCTCAGATCATGAGTAAATATCTATGCAGGTTTATAGGTGCACCTCCCGAAATCAGGACCTGGTAGCTAACGATATCTCAGTTTCAGTTAAGTTGACTTGAACATAAGAGTTGTGAGTTCAATACCTGGTCAAAGCAGAGGGAACAAAACCGTGGAGAGTTGAGCTATTAAAAGGATTCAGCTGAAACTGGGATATCCAAAAAATTCATGGCGTGTTAAATCGGAAGAATCGTAAATATAGACTAAATAAAGGGTTAGATTCAAAATTCCATCGTATATCACCTGAAGAAGTGTACAACGGCCGAAACATTGTCAATATGGCAATGATGAGTACAACAGTCTGAATGATGTCAGTTAAGGGTTGTACGTGACACACGCTTGGGCGATCCTGTCTCTTTCAAGACATGACTGACGAGGCAGAAGATTTTATCGTAGTAGGTTACCATTATTTTCTGCGTTAGACTGGTTTCCAGCGAAGGATCTAGAACCCAATCTGTCCTGTTATTTAATCCATAACTGGAGTTGATATCTTTTCAAAGTGAATGCAACAAATTGAACTGGAATTCGAACTCGGTTCCTCGATTTTTCGTTCCAAGTTGATATTCACTGCGCCACAACGCACATCTGAATAATGTAGGGTAAATAGCTCAACGTATTTATATTCTTTTTAAGCAGCATTGTTCAATTTTTTTTTTTTTGTCGATTTTTGTCAAGCTCTTAGCTAACGTGGAATTGCGGGTGATGAATTATTTTCCAGCCCCTTTCCCACATACGAAACATTTCTTAATCCCACAAATTTAAACATACACACGGGAGCCGACTTAACTTTCCTCTCGCATTCTAGTAATAATAAAGATTTTCAGCTCAGTCACCTTTTCTTAAGAACTACTACTTTGTGGAACAGACTCCCAAGAAGATGCTTCCCCGGTCATTACAACCTTGACCCCTTCACGTTGTCTATACAGAAAGTTTTTTAAAATTTTCGTTCCTTTAGTCTTCTCCCACTTTTAAACGTTTTCCTTTTTTTATATTCTTTTACGATAACACCTTGAATCTTAGTGAATTTATCACCGTGCTTGGGGCGAAATGATTAATATAATAAAAACTTACATTCTAACTGCTAATGTTAAATCTGTCTAGAAATCAAAGACCCTCATTAATCAACCATTTTAACTACCCACACCACTTTCTTCAAAATTCCAACAGTCAATACACGTGACTTGTTCCCCTATGACTAACCCCCACCAACATCCCAAACACTACTGGCTAAATATAAGAAAAGAGGCTTTCCATTCCTATACATACCGCCTGATGAGACATTGAAGTTTCAATGTCGAAACAAATGTACCATTTGTAGTGGATATATATAAAAAAAATGATGTACCTGTTCTAAAATACAATTTATAATAAATATCCACAGCTCTATATATTATATACTGAGCGTGGTTTTAAATGAATGTTTTGGACGTTGTAAAAACTCTTTCGTTGTTCTGTATTCACTCGGATATATATATATATATATATATATATATATATATATATATGCCTGTGCAAAATAATTAAAACGAAATGAATAATATCTTCATAGAATCTTTCATGTTTTCCCTGATCACATATACGTCATCTCTTGACGTTGTTTTTTCACTTCTGACCGAATTTTCCTTTACATTTTAGACTGATGGATCCAGTTTGTTTCTTCACCTTGATGACACGACTGACAGTAGTAAGGCTCACGCCAACAGTAACTGCGATCTCTCTGTAAGGCTTGCCAGTGTGTTCGTGCAACGTTACAATTTTCGTACGCTTTTCTGAAGTAACGTCCATCGCAAACAATAGCCGTAGGACGACTAATCGACAGTCGAGACAGTAGTATCTGGGCATGATAAAAATATGATGCAATCACCGATGATATGATATTTTTCAAGCCCTAAAAATTTCATCATGCACCCCGAAAATAAATTCTTATTAATACACACCGCTGCAAATGACCTAATCTGAGGAAGAAATAGAAATCGATTACACCCTGTCACCCCAGTGGGTCTAAAACTGGCCGTACAGCAAAAGAAAGGAAACTGAAGCAGTTGTTTCAATTAATATGCACAAGGATGCATATATTATATTTTTTCTTTTTTAATCATTTCACCCCGAGCACGTGACGTGAGATGTGAATTGGAATCGAAAATATTGATAAACTGTCAAATGCTAATGTTTGTGTGCTTAAGAATTTTCGACCGTTACAGGCATTATTGAAAATCAGATATCTGTATGGTAGATAAGATTACTTTGTCTACATGTGAAATATAAAAAATAAAATGTGAAAATAACCATAATCAAAAGTTTTAGCTGTTTTTTCTGTTTTTCATATATATATATATATATATATATATATATATATATATATATATCTGCAGACAGATCTGTTTCGCTGTACCACAGCTCATCAGTACGGTTAGGCATCCGATTGCTGTTAACCCAGGATTGAAACCCGACCACATTGGCGTCAGTCAGTGATTCTACCTCTGAGCTATGGGCGCTCGGTAGAAAACTTTTAGCACATGATTGACCATACGCCAAGAGAGCTCTAATTCATTACTGAATGAACGATACGTAGATGCTAGTGTAGCTACTGCTTTTTCAAAGTCTACCTTCTTCCAGAGTGCTTAATCAGGGTGTGAGAACGTATATATATATATATATATATATATATATATATATATATTTACGTTCTCACATCGCTCATTCAGTAAAATGAATTAGAGCACTCTAGCTTTTGGGCGCGTAATATAATATGCGCTAAAAGACTGCCTTCTTCTACCGAACGCCCCGTGCCCCAGGGGTAGATTCGCCGACTGACGCCAATTCGGTCGGGTTTCGAGCCTAATCGTACTGATTTCGGGTTTCGTAGTCTAATCGTACTGATGAGCTGTGATACAGCGAAACAGATCTGTCTGCGGATGTCAATATATATATATATATATATATATACATTCTGTCTGTCTGTCTGTCTGTCTCACTATCTCTCTCTCCAACACATCACTCAATAAGTCCCCGGCCTGACATATATATGGTGCCACTAATAAAAAAATCCATATTTTTATAAAGTACTAACCTTCAAATGACACGAGACAAAATTTGAGTCCAATCGGGTTATTAGTTTACAAATTACAGTTATTTAAGAGAAGTTACTGTTGCAAATTTTCAAAACAATGGAAAAATCTGAATTTCGATGGTGACCTCAGCGAACAACATAGCCCCAAAGAAAATCAGACGCAGAAGAAAAAACGAGTGGATGACCGAAGAGATCCTCCACATGATGCAAAGGAGACAAAAAATAACACCAAGACACGGAGCAGAGTACAAAAAACTTCACAGGGAGATAAGGAACAAATGCAGACAAGCCAAAGAGGAATGGCTCAACAACAAATGTGCAGAAGTAGAGAGACTGAGCAGGAACAACAAAGCAGAGATGCATAAAGAGATAAGAGAACTGACAGGACAAAAAACCTGCTCCTCAACAGGATGCATAAAATCCAAGGAAGGGACAATCATATTAGAGAAAGAGGAAATACTCCAGCGATGGGAAGAATACATAAAGGATCTCTTTTGCGACAAGAGAAAACAACCGAGAATACACAAGGCGATAGCTGGACCGGAAATATTAAATCCGAAGTGAAAGCTGCAATGGCCAAAATGAAAAGAAACAAAGCACCTGGTCCAGATGGCATAGTGATAGAGCTACTGACAGCCTTAGAAGGCAGCAAACGGCCTACATACGGACAGGTAACGACCTCAGTAGATACACAAAGATAGAAAAAAGCGTAAGACAAGGATGTGTCTTTTCACCGGATTTGTTCAACCTATACAGCGAGAATATTTTGAGGACCCTAGAGGACACACCAGGATTTGTTATTGGAGGCCACAACCTGAACAACATAAGATATGCGGACGATACAGTACTGATTGCGGACACGGAAAGGAAACTGCAAGATCTCATACAGAAAGTAGCAGTGGAGAGTGACAAGAAGGGACTACAAATAAACTTTAAGAAAACTGAGTGCATGGTCATCAGCAAAAGATACAACCCAAAATGCCAAATACATGTGGGGGATAACAGAATCAAACAAGTCCAAGAATTTAAGTACCTAGGAAGTGTTCTAACAGGAGATGGAAAGTGTGACACGGAGATCCGAAGGCGAATTGGCATGGCAAAGGACGCGTTCCAGAAGATGAGCAAAATACTAACTCACAGGAAAATCTCAATAGAAACGAAGAAAAGAGTTCTAGACTGCTACGTGATGTCAGTTCTTCAATACGGTTGTGAATGCAGGACAATATCATCGAAAATGAGGACAAAACTGGAAGCGGCCGAAATGTGGTTTTACAGAAGAATGCTACGGATATCGTGGACTGAGCATACAAGCAACGACGAGGTGTTAGAAAGAATGGCAACAAAAGGAAATTGATGCTGAGCATCAGGAAGAGACAACTGAAGTTCCTGGGACATGCAATGAGGAAGGAGAGCCTGGAGAACCTGATACTGACTGGACAGATAGAAGGAAGGAGGGACAGAGGAAGGCAGCGGATAACATATTTGCAGGGTCTGATCAGGTGGATGACGGAACGGGGGTTGCCAGGAGCAACAGGAGCAAACATACTAAGAGCCACAAGGGGTAGGGAGACGTGGAGATCCATGATCGCCTACGTCCTGAAGGGATAGGGCACATAGAAGAAGAAGATAAAGCATTGCTTTCTGATGGAAATAATACTGTTCAAGCAAAGCATTGGCTTGATAAGTGTTATTCGGACTCTGCTTCGTCCGAAACAACGGTTAAGAGGTGGTATGCTGATTTTTAAAACGGTCGTACAGACACAAATGGTGCTGAATGATTAGGTCTCCCAAAATAGGCAGCTGTCCGGGAAATCACCCCAAATTCCCCAAACTCGTAAATTGAGGTTGCGTAAGATAGCAGAGGAGTTCAACATATCAGAAGGTAGTATATTCACCATTTTGCATGTCAATGTGTAAGCTGTGTTCAAAGTGGGTGTCGCGTTTGCTCACAGTCGATCAAAAATAACAACGCGTCGACTAATCATTGCGTTCTTTCTGTTTCAACGCAACAAGTCAGGGTTTTTACGGAAATATGTGACAATGAATGAAACATGGATCTACCACTTCACTCCGGAGTCAAATTGGCAGTCAGTTTAGTGGACAGCAGCAGGTGTAAGTGACTTGTTCATCTCTGTCGTATTCTGGTATTGAACACACAACTATTTGGGTCAAGTCACAGGAACTAACCAACATTAATATTCACTGTGGCATGCTTCCTTAAGGACACATGGCCCAGTGGATATAGACACATGGTTACAGCAGTGGTGAACAAGTAACTTACAGGGTTAGACGGAGATAACTCTAGATTTCCAGAAGAAGCATTAGGCAAGGAATGGAGTTCATATACTCCAGTGATTGTAGCAAAGGGTTCAGTTCGAAATTCCTAGCAACTAAAGAAGACCGGAGCGTACAATGGCCGAAACCTCGTACAAATGAGGACAATAATCCGAATAAAGTAAATACTGTAAATACTACCTCATCTCAGAAATATAGACAAATAGAATGATCTTTTAGTAAACGTCGTACAAATGGCAACAAAGATGAGCGCAACAGTTCGAATAATGTAGATACTGTAATTACTATCTTATCTCAGAAATATAGACAAATAGAATGATCTATTATTAAATGTCGTTCAAATTGCCACAAAGATGAGGACAATATTCCGAATAACGTAAATAGTGTAAAAAATACTGTACGAGATAACAGAAACCATTATCACTTGAAAACTTTAAACAAATAGATTTACTACAAGTAAATCAAAGAGAAAATAACGCCATAATCAAGATGCTATCATCCAATATTATTTCAAATGGAAGGTTAGGATGGAAACACCCATCAATAATGGTGTGAACCTCACCTTGTGTCCTTCTTGACGACATCCAAATCTCTGCAGCCGGTCAATATTCGTTCCAAACATGGCCTTGTCTAACGTTGTCTAAAGTGTTTGATTAATCAAATTGTATCCGTTACCTATAGACTC
>JBBBDQ010000172.1:527500-817500 GCA_037127315.1 Ascarosepion bandense
TGGCAGAATCAAATTCGCCGAGTTTGTATATTTTGTTATTTTTATGCAAATGTCAAGTAAAAAAAAAAGTATTCTTTTCAACTTTAAAGTAAACATTTACTCAGTTTGCTACTTGACTCCTTATTGTGATCAAGTTTTTGACGAAAATTCAGATTTATTCAGCTATTATAATTACAGTATAACTTATTTTTGTAAACCATATTACTACAGTATAAATGGCAAGAAAGAAACAGATTAGCATTGAAAAAAGAGCTCAGGTTGAAATTCTTTCGAAAGAAGGATATTCTGAATGTGTTATCGCTAAAAAATTAAGACTACTAAAAATGGCGTGCATTATTGCCTTCAACGACTTCATAAAACTGAATTAAATATTGACAGAAAAAGATCTGGTAGGCCCAGAGTAAAAACTACTGTAGAGGATAGGCACTTGATCATATCTTGCAAGAGGAATAGAAGAAAAACCGTTCCGGAATTAACAATTGAAATGAATTCTACTCGGCAACATCCAGTATCTGTTACTACTGTTAAGAGACGACTTCATTCTGCTGGGCTTAAAGGCTGTGTAGCAGTTAAGTGTAATATAACAATCTGGCCCCACCCGAGGAAGTGATGCAAGCGATGGTGTTCCCATCGGTGAAGGGGGCGGCGAAGCGACAAGACAGGTGTTTGTGAAACACATCCTGTCGAGGCCTGGAACGGATGTCGTTTTGACCTTATTTCCGACAGCGGCGGAAATGAATACGGAGGCAAACAGATCAGGTGTCTCTTAGAATTACGTGGGCGGCGTGGGCGAGGCAAAACCGGAAGGAAAGTCCCGGTTCCAGAGGATTATATAAAGACCTCGACACACGGCTTCACCAGTAGTAGCAGAGAACGACCAGTGAAGCAGAGAGAAACACCACAGGCAGACTACACTCCCGTCAACCCATTCTGTCCACGCTCTCTCACCCCTCCCGTTCTCTATTCCACACAGTTCGTCGTCATTAATAAAAATATAACCTTATATTTTTATATATGCGTGTTTGTTGTTTTGTCGTCATACGGCGATATATAACATACGAAACCACAATTAAAGAAGGATAATAAGGGATGAAATTGATCATATAGTTTAAAATGAACTTCCTAAAAATGAACAAATGTTGTTTAAATGCTTGCAGGATGCTTGGAAATCACTTTCACCAACTTATTTTTAAAAGTTATTAGAAAGAATGCCAAGGATTTGCTCTGCAGTAATAAAGGCTCGTGTTGGTTTCTTTGATGAAAAGAAAATATGAATGAACTTTAATTAAATTTGAAATTATGTTAATTTTGGTTTTAATTATTGTACAATTGTGAGCAACAATGAAATATATCTATATTTATTCTACTAAGACATAAAATTTGTTATTTCTTTCTCTTAGAGAATAAATCTAAGTGGTTCCAAACTTATGGTCGGTAGTGCGCATATATATATATATCAGCGTGTCAGTATTCTTTTGATTAAAAGAACATAACACTACATTCAACAAGCGGAAAATTTAATGAGAAACCACTCTTCGGGTATTCCCAAGACCAATAAGGCAATGCAGCTTCCAGCAATAAAAATAAAAAGGAAGCTGTGGAGAATTATGATCACCTACTTTCTGAACTAAAATAGCACTCAGAGAAGGAAAGAGGTCGTTTGTAAAGGCGATTATTTCTGGTCAGAGTGAAATCTTCACAAGGATATTTCCGATCAATTTACTTCCAACGTTCCAGATTATTACTCTCCTCTCTTCATCAGCGTGAAAGGTAATTTTGTTACGACAAGAGGCGCAAAGAAAAATCTCATTCATTTGACCATTAGTAGGAAGGGCATTAAATCTGTTTGCAGAGGAACTAAAAGGAAGTTTAATGGCGCATAGACATTCTTTTCAGAGGAAGCAAGTACCAAAGCGGTTCTTTCAGGAGAAATACTTAGGTTTATGTAATGCGGGGATATATTTTTTGTTTTAATACTCTGGGTTTTCCCCAAAGAACTTGTTAATATCTCTTTTAACGAGTTAATTTTTTTCAAATTTCGATTTCTTTCTGTCTGATGTTTATTATAAGTAGGTGTATCAATATAAACTAATGGCTTCTAGTGGACACTATGTGAGAGTACATTTTTCCTGAATACAAGTAATCTATCTATCTATCTATCTATCTATCTATCTATCTATCTATCTATCTATCTATCTATCTATCTATCTATCTCAGTCTGTTCCAAATCTATCTATCTATCTATCTATCTATCTATCTATCTATCTATCTATCTATCTATCTATCTCAGTCTGTTCTATCTATCTATCTATCTATCTATCTATCTATCTATCTATCTATCTATCTCAGTCTGTTCCAAATCTATCTAAATCTATCTATCTATCTATCTATCTATCTATCTATCTATCTATCTATCTATCTATCTCAGTCTGTTTATTATCTATCTATCTATCTATCTATCTATCTATCTATCTATCTATCTATCTATCTATCTATCTCAGTCTGTTCATTATCTATCTATCATATCTATCTATCTATCTATCTATCTATCTATCTATCTATCTATCTATCTCAGTCTGTTCCAAATCTATCTATCTATCTATCTATCTATCTATCTATCTATCTATCTATCTATCTATCTATGTCTTTGATTTTCTTCACTTCAGTGTTCATTATTATACATTTCCTATTTCTTTCTTTCTTTCTTTCTTTCTTTCTTTCTTTCTTTCTTTCTTTCTTTCTGTCTTTGCTGCTATTCACTTAAGTCTTCATTGCTATAATTTTCTATCTTTTTCTCTCTCTTTCTCACTCTCTCTCTCTCTCTCTCACACACACACACACACACACACACACACACACACACACACACACATATATATATATATATATATATTCGGTACTACTTCTTAGTACATCATCAGACAGTGAACTATTTTTCTGTTAGGAATTGATTTATATACAAATTTTAAAAATTTCGAAATATCACAGTTGTTACGATATCCACAATTAAAAGGGTTAACCAATAGAAGTAAGTCAATGATGAGTAGAATAATGAGTTAAAATGGTAAGGATGAACGCTGAAAAGCTAGATCTTTTGGTGTCAGTTATGAAACATTTGAGTGTATACAATTGTATCTAATGTCAGCAATTGTATCTAATGGGCTTATGGAAAGGTTACGAATTTATTAATATTATTATATGCTTTTGATCACTTAAAGAAGTGTTGCTGTTATTTAAGAACGAAAATGTATTGAACTAAAACAAACGTCAAGCATATGTAGACGGCATAGTAGGTAATATATCAGTTAATTGAAGCTAAGTAATTATGAGAAGTTGGGAGAATCAATATATGCAAGGGGTAGGACTCTAATTGTGGAATCTATATTATACGTACAAAATAAATTAACTATACTTTTGTGTATATATAAGACGATGATGACAGATGAAAGTTATTTCGTTGCGTTTGTTTAACAGGTTTAATTTAAGGAATTTAATAATTTGAATTTTTTCCTGTAAACATAGAAAACATGGCTCATGTAAAGATTTACAACTTTCAGTTTTTATTTTTTTTATTTTTTTCATTTTACGATAAGGGTTTTATTGACTATATACTGAAATTAGAAAATAAACCAGGGGTCGGCAACTTTTTGAAGAGAGCGGGCCAGACAGCTATGCAAAGTCTCAAAAGAGGGCTATGATATCAAATGTACTGTAATAAATTGTCTCGACCTCAGACTGCTCCGTCCAAAAATCCGCCATCGCCTGGACGTTTAAAGAAATAACAATGGAGTTAACGTTGTATTATTTAAACAAGGTTCTTTATTTTATTGCAAGACTAACAGGATAACAACTAACACAATCAACAAAACATGCAAATCCCTTACAACAACAAAATACAGTTAGAAATGGCGAATTATTTAATAAGACATTTGTTTCTTTTTATTGTTCGACAACTTCTCCACATCAGTTGATGTATTTGTTGATGACAGGAACAAAACTTCACCCAAGTGGTCATCAGCCAACCTTGTTCTTCAACGATTTTTAATATATTTCTTTTTCGTAAAAAGGTTATTCTCTAGTATATATTCTTCCAAATAATGATACTATCACATTCGCATTTTATTATGACCGAAGAGCCACAGAAAGATAACACAGACTCGGATATAAGGTTAAATAGTATATTCTCGGAAAATATAGTACAAAGGTAAACATGGACTGGAGAGTACTTTATCTCGCAGGCGTCCTGACACACTCATTCACTTACTCTGTGGCTACTACTCAGTGACTCCTCAGTGTCAGTGTATCTCTCACTCAGAATTGGTAGCGATATTATAAATGCGTGGACGAGTCCATTTGTAGGTAGGTCCCCACAATACATTATTCAATAGACTTTTCTATTTTCCGTTTGCCAAAATATATTTCTTAAAAAAGTCAACAGTGGATTTTAAATAAAATTTTGATTTTTAAAAATCGTGGCATTGCAGTCGCTGAACTTTAACTGATAATTTCTTTGCCACTTTCTCAGCAAATTAATTAGATAATTAATGTCGATGTGTTAAGTTGGAAGGCCTGAAAAAACTTCTTCGCGGGCCGGATATGGCACGGGGATCGGGGGTTGCCGACCCCTGCTCTATACAAACAACGTCGTTTGCCGCAATATGCTTTGCTCTTGTAATTATCGAAATTATGATTAATTCTTCTCAGAAAAGGGCAAAATTTCGACAGAAACCATCCGAAGTCCATTTCTGAACAAATGCAAAAGAAATAGGGTCCAACCTTTTTTAAGTCATCATCAGCGAAAATTGGAGAGTTTAATATAATTTTGAAATCAAGTAGTATATGATGTACTTTTCTACTGAAATTTCCTCCTTGTCTGAGTAGGATTATTTGTAACCTTGAAAAGTCGAATATTAAATGATCAACACAAAATGTCTGTCGTTTTTAATAGTGTTGGGTTGTCTAGAAAGTTCATGCGAATTTTCTTTTTTTTTTTTAGCCAAGTTGCTTAAGAAACGTGACTTCTGGCATTATCCTGATAGAAAAACCCCTCTTGTTTGCAAATTCACAGCGTTTTCTTCAATTGCTGCTTTTGATTCTTCCAGTTGCGAGCATTACTTTTTAGAAGATATATGCTGTTATGTAGAATATCTCTACGAAGTTCATATAATCTTTTTTGAGGTTTCACCTATGTACATCAGTGGGCAGTTAGTGCCGTCTATTTTATATACTCCTGCTTCCATTGTTGTTGCCATCTCGTTTGATGCTAAATGTAACTTTTGTTGTTTTTATAAGTGATGTTGACGAATTTTATATTATGGTTAGACAAGTTTTTTTCAATGGTTGGACAAGTTTTTTTCAATGGTTGGACAATTTTTTTTTCAATGGTTGGACAAGTTTTTTTTTCAATGGTTGGACAAGTTTTTTTCAATGGTTGGACAAGTTTTTTTTTTTTTCAATGGTTGGACAAGTTATTTTCAATGATTGGACAAGTTTTTTTTCTATGGTTGGAAAAGTTTTTTTCAATGGTTTGAAAAGTTTTTTTTCAATGGTTGGAAAAGTTTTTTTTCAATGGTTGGACAAGTTTTTTTCAATGGTTGGACAAGTTTTTTTTCAATGGTTGATGTTATGGAGTTGGTAGGTAGAATTATGTGTTTGATTTTGTTAGGTTTGTCAGGATTATTATTGTTTATAGATATTTATATTTTTCTTCTATGGATTTTGTAGGTTTTGCGTTTGGCGTTATGCAGAAAGTAATTCTGGTATTGCAGGAATCTGAAGGTGATTTCGATATATTTCTCTTCTTCGGGCAGGAATTAAAAGCTACAGTTTCTAAGGAAATTGGACAACTGAAGGCACGCATTTCTACTGCAAAACAATATCCCAGCAAACACTACCAATGTAACTCCGTGTAAGCTTAAGGAACGTAAGGGTCTGCCTCAACCTGCTTACAGTTCAGACATTGCACTAGCAGATTACCACCGTTTCTAGGCTAAGGCTCATTTCCTGTGCGGACGGAGGTTCTATAATGGATGAGGCTGAAAACAGATGCAGGAACTTTTTTCTTCTAAACCATTGAAATGGTTGGTTTATTATACCGCTCTGGTAAGTGTCTGACTTTCCTACTTTACTTTAACTTTACATGAGCAAGATCAGACTAAAAACGGTGTTTTACTGCCATATATTGGTTGAAAATACCCATTTTTCACTTGCCTGTCTTGATAAATTAAAAAAAAGTATCTACGTGATTTTGTGGGTAATAAATTAGTTTCAATTTCAGCCCACATTCAGCAGCCTCCTACCGTAAGTGGCTCTTAGGCCTTATATTGGGTGGACATTAATATAATAATACCATAATTTATTTACGGAATGTGTCGGTAGGAAATTTTGTGGTTTTTTAAACATTTTTTCATACTTGCTCCATGGGTACGGTAGGAACTAGTTTCATGTCTCCCACGCATATTTATATTGTTTATCAAGTAGCCACCTGTGTACAATTTCAGAATAACCCATCTATCAGAATATACCGGGTATCGCTTAATACAGAAAATCCGGCAATATGATTCAGACAAGCATAATATAATTTTCTACCTTCAGCCAGGCTATATCCATTTTTACGACTAATATCAATTAATTAATTCATTTTTCGTTACAAGGTTGCTCCGGTGTATAAGCTGGTAATAACGGCTGATATAAACTCCTTCAACTGAACTGACCGAAATCGATAAACATCTCTTATATACTACCGCTGGATCTGGACAGAAAACGAGAAAAACGGTGACATTTGCGTAGAGCAGGAGAGTAGACAGAGAGAGTCGCGCACACGAAGGAGCCGTCGAGGAGTCAGAAGCCAGCAGGAGCTTTTTGGGTTCAGCCAAAAACTCTAGACTTTTCATAGTCTTAAATCACACACGCATTTTTACTTTTTTGGGTTGTCACTTTGTTGACGTCATCTACGGCCGGATTTGTCTGTCAACCATCCTTGTCCTAGGTTGACTTTTATTTATGGCCGGATGTATCTGTCAGTCATATCCTTACTGGCCATTACCTTTCAAGTCGATTGTCGTTTGTGTTTTTTCTTTTGTTGTTGCACTTGTGGACATCATCCACAGCCGGATATATCTGTCGACCATACTTGTCTTTTGTTGACCTCAAGCACGGTAGTATGCACATATCAAATCCCTAATGTTCAAGGTAATATATTACACATCTAGACCTAAAAGTCTAATCCTCCATCGCTCTCAGTGAAGTAGAATCAACGGCCCCTCGCCATCGGTGAAGAGGTCGTCGTTGCTACTGTAACTTGTGCTGTTTTTACAGGTAAGAATGTTAACCCTTCGCAAAACCTCTTATCCTCCGGTTGCCAATCAAGACTTCTTCTTCTTCTATGTACCCTGTCCCTTCAGGACGTAGGCGATCATGGATCTCCACGTCTCCCTATCCCTTGTGGCTCTTAGTATGTTTGCTCCTGTTGCTCCTGGCAACCCCCGTTCCGTCATCCACCTGATCAGACCCTGCAAATATGTTATCCGCTGCCTTCCTCTGTCTCTCCTTCCTTCTATCTGTCCAGTCAGTATCAGGTTCTCCAGGCTCTCCTTCCTCATTGCATGTCCCAGGAACTTCAGTTGTCTCTTCCTGATGCTCAGCATCAATTTCCTTTTTGTTGCCATTCTTTCTAACACCTCGTCGTTGCTTGTATGCTCAGTCCACGATATCCGTAGCATCCTTCTGTAGAACCACATTTCGGCCGCTTCCAGTTTTGTCCTCATTTTCGATGATATTGTCCAGCATTCACAGCCGTATTGAAGAACTGACATCACGTAGCAGTCTAGAACTCTTTTCTTCGTTTCTATTGAGATTTTCCTGTGTGTTAGTATTTTGCTCATCTTCTGGAACGCGTCCTTTGCAATCAAGACTATACAACCAAATCCCTTCTGCCATAGAGGAAGAAGAGATGGATTAGTATCTTTCACAAGGTTGTTTGCGTGTAAGTGAATGCAATGAATTCAACTGGAATTTGAACTCGGCTCTCCGATTTCTCATTCCAGGTCGATATCCACTGCAATACAACACATATCTGCTATAAGCATCTAGACGTTAAACTTATCAATTTGCAAACCAAAGAATCGGGATAAAATTGATGGCTGTAAGTGGTATATAAGAAACCACTGCAAACATCTGGCGCTGCATGATCCATCGTATCCTCGATAGGAAAAGGACGTTAATATTCTGGTCGACGAGGGAGTGTATATTTTAGCCTAGTCTTTTTGGTACCCGGAAAAATTAGCCTTTACGTTATTTTTCTAGTTGATTAAATACCACTGTTTATTTTCATTATTCATTTTTAGCGAGAATTACGTCTACCGTCGGACGCATTCGAGAAATGTCACAAAGGAAATGTCCACAGCAAATGTCTCCGTTTTTAAAGAAAACCTCCGCGTAATCCCGGGTGTTTTAGCTCACTCAGTCACAGAGATCGTCACAGCCCAGCAAGGTCTCAGTTATTCAGAAATCCATTCATATCTCGAAAGCCCATATCTGCTCACTTATAAACGAAAACGTAAACAAAATTATGTTGTTAACGATGAGCAAGCAATGGATTGTTAATTTTAATGTGACACTATCTCACGCGGTGATGCTTTCCCTTCTCCCGCGGGGATACTTTCCTTTGGTTGGTTTAAAACAACGGAGAGAGAAATTGATATTGGTGATATTATTAGTGTATTATTGCGTAATGCGATGTGAGCTTAAGAAAAAAAAATTAGGACCATCAAGTGCTTCTAAAATCACGGAAATATAAAATAAAGTTATTCTCGTCTTTCATGATTTTCGCCTCTTTTATGTTCAATATGGATTTCTCTTAGATCTGGAGTGTATTCCACTAATCGAAAGAAGCGTTGACAAAACAAGTGTCCGGGTGATTGATAAGGTCACCCAAGGTCAGAGCCGCTGGTGAGTACATTTGGGTCCGTGCGAATCTAAAATAGAATCAAGCTCCGATGTGAGTTGGCAAAATCTCATTCGTTGAGGTAAAGACATCCGCAAATCAAGTGGGCGAAGACCGATTTTCATTGGCCGAAGACTGTGGGCCGGCCGGATCCCCAGAGAGGATCGAAATTGGTTATAAAAATAGATGCTCGACACGAAAAATGCAGTTGGAGAACTAATTGTTCAGATTTTGGGCAGAGCGCCACCGCCGTCAGTACCCACACACACTCCGCCAGCGGCCGCTCCGATTCGGCACATTCCGTCAGATTCCGTCAAGAACCCGAAAGAACTTTGCTGTTTTAGAAGTACATTTCAATGCTAACGAAATTTAGAGTAAACATTTCAATTAACGATTAGAAGCTTTGATGCTTTTGGCGAACTTTCTCTCTCCGTTGTAAAAATCATTTTCGACGATTGTATATCATTTTCGACAACTGTATTCTTGGAAAAAGACAGACATTGTTTTTTCTTTATATAAAGACATTCTACGTAGCTCTCTAGGCGTGTTCGACTTCGTTCATTTATTTTATTATTTTATTTATTTATTTATTTATTTTTTTTGGTGCCCTGTTTATTTTTTTCAACTCATAAGTGTACACCAGTGTCCGGACTAGCTAAAAGGGACGACTATTGAAATTGCACGACGAGACTTCTGGGATCTAATCACAACGTGGGACAGTGGCCCGTTGTTGCAAAAGGCGTCCTGTAGGCCGCGACCGGGTGGCAGTGTCAAAACTGGGATCGTCACGACCGTCGGCGAGAACGAGCGTCACATAAGGGCTACCGTGCCCTGTGCGGTATCACAACTGGTTACCGCCGGGCGAATTGAGGGCCAGCCGCACTGCAGTTTTTTTTTCTTTTATAAGCGTTTCACCCCGAGCAAGGCATGTCACTGCCTCTACTGCGCAGGGGGCTACATAGAGTGGAGAAAGGATGATTAAATATAGTAAATGTCAGAGGGTGGGTGATAGGCGGGTAGGGATACAGAGAATGGTTAAATATAGGAAATGTCAGAGGGTGGGTGATAGGCAGGTAAGGATACCGAGAATGAGGGTTGGGTAGATGAGAGTGTTCTGAGAATAATTGGGAGTTAGGGTGATAGGAGGTGTCTATTGACCCTACATTTAAACACCTGGAGATTGTAGCTGTCGGGAAAGCAGACTTGTGAAAGGGAGTTCCACAGGCGGGAAGCGCAAGAAAAGAAGCTGTTGGAGTAGAATTTACGGTTACATCTTATCTGTTTAACTGTAAAAGGGTGGGACCTAGTTGCTAATCTAGTATCTCGTGTAAATTCGTGCATAGGCGGCACCTGTGATCTAAGTTCATCGGAGCAGAAGCCATGAAAGTACTTGTAGAAGAGGTACAGGGAAGCCACATCACGCCGGTGAGAGAGTGGTTGCAGCCGGTCTGCCAAGTCAGTATCAACCACGTTACAGATCCTCCTTTGTATTTTGTCAAGAAGCCCAAGGAGAGCAGCAGGGGCACCCGACCAGATATGGCATCAATATTCAATACACGGGCGGATGGTAGTGTCACATTAACGCTCCAAAAGAAAATTGATCTCTATTAATAGTGTGACAGAACAAATTTTGCTTTCTATGAGAATGGCCGGTGATAGCTTCTAAGAAAGTGACTCGATGTAGAAAGATTATATAGAATCAATTGTTCGGTTTCCTAATAGGAAGTTTGTTTCACCGAGAGGGTGTTAGACAATTTTTCTCGTCATAATCTAGCTTACATATCTAGAAGTCTATCATTTGTCCATGTTTAGAATATTACTGCTACATATAGTCTGGTGCTCTTGATATATATTTAGAGATCTTTTATAAAATACAAGAAGAATCTGCAATGTTATTGGTCTTGACGTAGCATCTCGACTTTAGTCAGTTCCTCATCTTCATAATGCAGTTTTTATGTATCTTTTGTATAAATAATTTTATGGTAATTGGACTTTCTGCTATGGTACCTAGACTTTGTGAATTTGCGGCCATTTTTGCTAGCATTATTCGGAGATGTGGAGTCAGTCAGAGACAAAAAGCAAGCCAAAATATGACGAAAAATGGTGTTGTAGTAGCCTAATCTTTTGTTGTAAGGCCCCAGAATACACTTAATATGGGTTATCGTTTAAAATAATGTTAATGTTAACTTGGGTACCACTCATAACATTCATTTCAACGACATTCCAATGACTTTTCAAACAAAAAGAGAAATAGAATAGCTATTACAACGAGCACGTAACAAAAAGCAATTATGAATTTTACAAGAGCAAATTTTGATTAATTTCGAATGATCATAATGTGGCAAATACTGGTAGTTAAGTTCTGTGTTTGACGATAAACTCCATCTGGCAGCAAGTTTTCTGACCGGGAGATTAGAAGTTTTTAGAAGCTTGAAACCATCTTTTAATTATTGTTATTTTAAGGTACACCCTGACTCGGAGTGGTAGCATCTGTTACGGTCCCAGCTATAAGCAAATAGTGAAACCCCCTCAAAAAATAAGACATAAAATAAAAACACTGGAAAAGTATAAATATACATTTTTGTAGTAAAAATACCAGCAATTTACAAAATATATTAAAAAAATTACCAACGATATATATTTGTAGTGAAATTGCCAACATTTCTATGCTAAAATGACCAACAATACATTTTATACCAAAATGACCAACAGTTCTTTTTTATAGCAAAATGACCAGCAATATATTTTTATACCAAAAAAGACCAACACCTTTTTATATTAAAATGACCGACAATAAAAAGATAGGAAAAAGCATTTTTATATGAAAATTACAAGCAATAAATAAATAAATTACTAACACTAGTAACATGGACCTTCCGTCATCAGGACAAATTCATCGGACACCATTTTTTTGTTTTTTTTTGTTTTTGGTATACGTTTTTACCTCTCGTCTCGCTGCGATGTCTTTTTCTTGTTACTGTTTTTATTGTATTCCCATTTTTCTTTCTTTTTTTTTTCTCTTTCGTTCTTTGTGTTTTCTAGAATAAACTATGCTTCCTTTAGCTTTAATTCCTTTTTTATTACTCATTACGGAACGAGAAATCGGGGAGCCGAGTTCGAATTCCAGTTGAATTCATTGCATTCACTTACGCACAAATACCCTTAGGAAAGGTATTAATCTGTCTCTTCCTTCTAGTTATGGGTTAAATAACAGGACAGATTGGGTTCTATAACCTTGGCTGCCAATCAGTCTACCGCAGAAAGCAATGGTAACCTACAGCGAGATAATCTTCTGCCCAGTCAGTCATGTCTCTTTCGAGACATGATCGCTCAAGCCTGTTTCACGTATGGCACTTAACTGACTGACCTTTATTATTGTTAGGGCACCCTCCCTGTTTACACTAATATGGACTCTTCCTAAGACTATATATCGTAGTAGTCATTAGTGGACTACAGTATAACAGAGTGTAGTAGCACTGTGGTGTAACAGTAGTGTATCCCAGCGATCTAGTCCTGAGGGTAACATTGTCAAGTTTCGTATTCTCTCGTATTCGACTAACCGTATTGTACGACGTTCTACTAACCTTCTCTGTATATATTTCTCTTCGATATATTGCGTTTTCTACCGTATTACTCTTCGTTGTGTATTTATTGGATCTAACCCCAGATCCACAACAATTATCCACTCTCGGCAACGTGATAAAGGTAAGTTTTTTTTTTTTTTTTTTTAATCATATCACCCCAAGCAAGGCGATAACGCCACTGATGCGCAGGGGGGCTACGTAAGGGTAAAAAGAATGGAAAAGAGAAAGCCGGAAACCGCATCCTAAACAGGAAACAAGGGATGAGCCTCTTCACCTGTTCAATAGATGTGGGTGGAGTGTGAACCGGGCGATAGTTTAGTCTATCTACTCCAATTGGGAAAAAAAAAAAAGTGAAAAGACTTGAAAAGGGAAAACCGGAAACCACATCCTAAACAGGAAACAAGGGATGAGCCTCTTCACCTGTTCAATAGATGTGAGTGGAGTGTGAACCGGTTTTTCTTTTGGGCGTGATCTTCAGATTCTTCCTGTTTCGGTTCCTGCATGGACTTCCATGTTGTCGCTCCGCCGTTCCATATAACTTCGGCATGTTTTACTTCTTTCCTCTTTGGCCTTTTCTTTTCCTTTGTATTCTAAATGCATTATTGCGGCACCACGAATAGTTGGTTGCCGCTTTATTCCCGTGTTTCTCATACAACCAGCTCGTACTTTCTAGCCCCCAAAACAGATATTTTAGGGAAGAAATAAGGGACTTTTCCAGACAGAATTTGCTCAGTCGCTTAGTCATACTCCTTTACCATGCCTAATATTGTGAATTCCCTCTCTCTAGTTCTTAACACTGAACTGTCTTTCCGAATCTGTTGCTTTCTTAAATTTAATTTGAATACAAACCTTGCCTCGTAGTTCTTAACACTTTCACTACTACTAGGCCACCTCGTGGCTGCTGGTAAGAGTGGTTAGTTTATTTCTTTTCCTTCTTTGTTTTCGCTTGCTTCCTTCTCTGTATCTTCCTTCCTTTTTCTACTTTTTACGACTGTCTCTTTCGTCGCAGTGGACTCATCTTTGTTTTGTTCATTTTTATTTCAGATTTTTTACCTGATTCACAGAATAAAATTTTTCGTTTTTTAATGAAATTTGTTCGTGTGTTCTTGTGAATTTGAGTTTATACTGGCTGTCTAAAGCAAGATGTTTTTCGGCATTTTGTCCAGGGCAGCACACTGTCATCTACAAACTATATACGTGTTTACTTTGAAATCATAAAATGATATACAAAACGTACTTAGCTAAAAAAATAAAACCCCGTACAAAATATTTAGATTTTAGTATTAAATATTCAAGCAGCTTGTAGTGAACACGACATTATATCAATTCGGAAATCCCGAGACTGGCTACTTTTAGAGACATATATATGTATCAAAGCTCATCAGTAAGGTTAGACATCCGATTGCTTTTAAGCCAGGATTGAAACCCAAGATCAGTCGGCGATTCTACCTCTGAGCTATGGGCTTTCGGCAGAAGGAAACTGACTTTTAGCGTATCATACGCCAATAGCCAGAGTGCTCTAATTCATTACTGAATGAGCGATGCGTAGATGCTAGAGTAACTACTGTTTTTTCAAAGTCTACCATTCTTCCAGAGTGCTCAATCAGGGTGTGAGAGCTTAAATAGTCATTCACAGAGAGATCTGTTTCGCTGTATCACAGCTCATCAGTACGGTTAGACATTCGATTGCTTTTAATCCGTATATATATATATATATATATATATATATATATAAATTATACTTTAGAATATGTACAAACTACAATCTACTCCAAAATTGTACATTTTGTTTCGACATTGAAAGAACAATATCTCATCATTTATGATGAGACATTATTTTTTCAATGTTGAAATAAAATGTAAAATTTTGTAGTAGATTGTAGTTTGTACATGTTTTAAAGTATAATTTGTAATAAATATTCATTGCTCTATTTTTGTATTAAGCACTGTTTTAAATTAATGTTTTGAACGTTGCAATTATTTTATTCGTTCCTTATTGATTTGTATATATATATATATATATATATATATATATATATATATATATATATATATGTGCGTGTGTGTTTGTGTATGTGCTGACAACCAGTCTACCGGAGAAAGCAATGGAAACCTACTGAGAGAATATCTTTTGCCTAGTCGAGACATGATCGCATAAGTGTGTATCATGTACGGCACTTAACTGGCTGACTGATATATATATATATATATGAGTAAGCAGACATTACTCTACGTTTATGGCATAACTTGGAGTTTCACGCGTTATGCAATCATCAGGTGCATATTTCAAACTGACAGTTTATTCAGATTTTAATTTAAATTCACTCGATGTTCAAGAAAATTAAATCTTTTCAATTTTTATCTATGTGTAATCTTGGAATATTTAAATTTTTAATCTTGTTATTAAAAAATCAGTAAATTAACCTTATAAAATTTAATTCCCATGAACATAGAGTGAATTCAAATAAAAAAATCTAATAAACAGTCAGTTTGAAATATGCACCTGATGATTGCATAACGCATGAAAGTCCGAGTAGTGCCATTGACGTAGAATAATATGTATATTTACATATATATTTATAATACAGCTATGTTCATATATTGAGCAGCGTTTTTATTAACACCTGAATAATAATACTATACACATGTGCACTATCATTAGTATATTTATTAATTTATATTACTATATATATATATTGTTACGAACTGGTAGCATATAGTCGAACCGCAGGTTAAAAAAAAGAAAATGTGGGATCCTTTCTCGGTCTTCACTCAGAAATGGACGCAACACACGGAAGTCAACGAAGAACAGACGCAAAACGACGGATTTCAAAATAAAACATTTATTTATAACATATAAGAAAAAAAGGAAAAAGAAAGTTCGTTTAGCAAAAGGGGAAGGGGACTATAAAGAAAACAGTAGGAGCAAGCGAATACAAATACACAGCACAAAAGATCAAGCCAAAGTATCACTTATCTGTCCGTCGTTTTCACAGAAAGAAATTGGGTCGCCGAAGCGAAAGTTCTGTTTTAAAACAATATTTTATGGAGGCCGGCCATTTTCTCTGGTTCCTTCTCCTTTGGGGTTGTTCGGAGTTCACGATATCTCGTAGAGTCGTTTAGTCGGTCAGTCCAGCTTCATAGCAGCCGTTTTCATTTATAGCCGACAAATATTGCGGCCTTCAATTCTGTGGGTAGTCATCCGAAGTCGGGACGAGTCTTTCTTAGTGACGTTTATCTGTCATTAAGAGGACAGGAACTGAAATATCTCTTTTGATTTCGGCTGTCCCCAAAACAGTCACGTGGGATCTCCTTCCGGAAACGGTGATGCGCGGGTCACGCGGCCTTTGCGTGACCGCCAAGGTTTTCACTTATGACCGACCTCCTGGTAACAGCAAAGTTTTGGAAACCAGATCATTCTTTGCCGCGGTCGCTCCAAGTTCGCGGACTCGTAGCTTGTGTGGGGGACTAGATAAGGAGGGAAAGATAGTGTGAAGAGAAGGAAAGAATATGGCTGATCGTAGGACATATTCGCTCGCCAGTTAAAGACATTATATTTTAATTTAATTATTTATTTTTCTTTTATATCTAACCGAGACTTTTCTTTGGGAGTACATTTTTGGCCTCAGGCCTATATCTTTAACAAAAATCGTGGTTGCGTCACAATATATATATATATATATATATATATATATATATATATATATAGTGATTTGAATATATAGATTGAAATCTGACAAGGTGCATAGAATAAGTAAAAACAAGTAAAAACAGTTTAATCTAACATGCTTCAATTTAACAAGTTTCTTCGTCTTTGGAACTCTCTGAAGAAGCTTCTTAAAGTGAAACATGTTAGATTAAACACTTATTATCTTACCTATTTTTAGTTATTCTATTCATATAAATATAGGGTGATTGAAAATCGCTTCTTTTTTATGTATGAGTCGCCAGCCAGGAGTCCTGACTTAACACCATATGACATTTTTCTTTGGGGTTGTTTAAAGAAGTTTAGTATACCAAACCAAGACTTTGGAAGAACTTGAAGAGTGAACACAAGAAATTATGTCTCACATACTACAAGAGTTCCAGATTAAATCAATCGATGCGATTTCTGGGAGGCTTGAGAAGCTGATAGTAAAATCTGGTGCCTATGTCGAATCTATATATATATATAAAAGGCTAGATGTTTGTGTGTCTGTCTGTCTGTATGTACGTATGTCATTTATACAAATCCACAATTTTTATTTGATTCTTACCAAACTTCAGGCAAATATTCTTTAGACTTCCGGCCAGGTCATGAGCTAAGTATTCTTGCCGATTCCCCACCGATATTAGAAATCGATACTCCGATATTTGATCAGATTTGATCAAGATCAGGATTTCAGCCCTTTTATCATGGTTCTTGCTGCAGAATTTGCTCTAACTTGGTAAGATTATAATTTTTAGTCTCAAACATTTGTAGAACTTCTCAGACGACTCATATCAGAAATCGATACCCCCAATATTCTATCGAATCTGATCAAAAACCGATATTCAGCCATCGATATGGATCATTTTCTCCAATTTTACCCCCGGTAGGTACGATAAGTTTTCATGGACTTACTTAGATTAGTTTATCCTTAGATGACTTATTTGACTCTGATATTGGAAATCGATACCCCGATATCGTATTGGGTTTGATCAAAATCAAGTTTTCAGCTCATTTATTTTGGTTTTGCTTCGGGTTTTGCTTCACATTTGCCCAATAATAACCGGGAAAGATATGAATCCATCTCTCCCCTCGACTATGGATTAAATAACAGAGCAACTATTTTTTAGCATCGGTTGACAAACAGTCTAGATGAGAGGTGAGTTTGAATTTGAAACGTTAGGAATGCTGTTTAAAGACTTCGTGACAGTCTGGACACCAGTTCGCTGTCATGTTTTTGAAAAAAGTGTGGCTGGTTCTGTGTAAGCCTTCACCACAATAGCCAAATCATATGTGTATGTAGTCTGGCAGTTTCGTTCTTTTAACTAAATTGCTTTCATATGTTGAAATCATTTGGAAATTCCTGGCTTTTCTATGTGTTTGGTAGACAGTCTGTTCACTTCTCGGTGTGGAACAATTAGACCAACGATACTTAATCGGTGCTCCCGGGGACACTAATTCGCCCTGAACGGTAACCACGTGTACCCCAGCTTAACAGAAGAATAATTTATTAATTATTTTTTTATTTAAAAAAAAAACAAATTTAATTTTCAAAAAGCTAGCGATACCACGCATATGGCTTCCATGTTGAAGTCACGTCTTCGTGATGTGATATTTCAAAATGGGTGCTAAATTCATTAATTTTTAACGATTTGATAATCTTTTCTTTTTTGTCTTACTCAAGGGATCTAAATCAGCCACTATGGCCTCTTTAAAAAAAATAGTAGATTCTTCATAAATCCCTTTGAAGGAAAACAGTACCATTAATCTTATTTGGGAAAGCTAAGCCAAAAATGACAACCATTAACGATAATTTTCTTTTTTCAAGCCGACTATGAAGTGCGTTGTGGTCCAGTGGATATCGGCTCGGAATGAGCCGAATTCGAATTCCAGTTGAATTCATTACATTCACTTACGCGCAAATACCCTTGGGAAAGGTATTAATCCGTCTTTTCCCTCCAGTTATGGGTTAAATAACAGGACAGATTGGGTTCTATAGCCTTGGCCGGCAACCAGTCTACAGCAGAAATCAATGGCAACCTACTGCGGGATAATCTTCTGCCCAGTCAATCATGTCTCTTTCGAGACATGATCGCCCAAGCGTGTTTCACGTATGGCACGTAACTGACTAATAGTAGAGAAGCCCAAAATGCCAACTACAAACCGGGGATACTAAAATCAAACAAGTACGGAAATGTAAATATCTGGTAAGTGTTCTAACAGAAGACGGAAACTGTGAGACTGAGATTTGAATCCGTATTGGTATGGTCAAGATGCATTCCAGAAGCTGAGTAGAGTACTGGGATACAGGAAAATTTCAATGGAAACAAAGAAGAGTGTGCTGGATGTGATGTCAGTCCTTCAATATGGCAGCAAATGTTGGACAGCCTTATCACGGATTAAAGAAAGATTTGAAGCAAGCGAATTGTGGATCTACAGAAGTTTGCTGAGGATACCCTGGACATGTGAACAACGATGAGAATTTGGAGAGGATGGGGGTGAAAAGAGAGTTGAAGTTTCTGAGATATGTAATGAGGAAGGAGAGCTTGGAGAATCTGATACTCATAAGACAGAGGAAGATAAAGAGAGAGAGAAAGCAACGTGTGACATATTTGATGGCAGAGTATGGTTTGAAAGGAGTCACAAGGAAAAGGGTGTTAAGAACTACAAGTGATAGAGAAATGTGGAAGGCCATGACAGCCTACGTCCTGAAGGGCCATGGCACATAGAAAAAGAAGATAGTGGATGACAGGTCAAGCCTTAATGACCTTCAAATATTTCTTTAATAAAATTTAAAGTGTGCTCCAGAATTTTAGTTATTTTACAAGTGCGTTCTAAAGTAAAGAAAATCGTTGAAAACACTGTTAGATCATCATACGTTGAAGACAAAAGGAGAGTATATATATATATATATATATATATATATATATATATATATAATGCAAAAATATTGAGCCACCACCTACCGTAGTTTTACACGGACGGTTTTTCAGAGTAAGAGCCTCTTACCCCGAAGAACCGTTCGTGTGAAACCGCGGTAGGTGATGGCTCAATTTTAGATTTTTTTATTGTGTATATATATTCCTTTCGTACTTTCGTATCGAGCACTTTGCTATTAAGGTTTCGTCTTGGGTTTTTTTTCTTTTAAACGAGCGCTAGACGTATTGTTCTTGTGCGCTGTTTGTTTCTTTTTTTCTCCCCCCTTATTTAACCCACGAGGGGGTCCTCGCCAGGTTAGAAGACGGTTTATATTACTGTTAGCATTATTTTCGGATATTTAGTCTGTTATTATTAGTGTTGATTTATTGTGATTAAGTTCGTTACTGTATATATATTTATATATATATATATATATATATATATATATATATATATATATATATATATATTGAATTCTTCGAATATTTTCCAAGTCCTTTCAAATATACTTTTATTCATTATCGAAAAAGGATTTTATTCTAAATGTTTTTGAATATGTGTAGTATCTATATATGTGTGTAGAGTCATGGGTTTATTTTATAATCCGAACACGGTCACCACATTGTTGCCGTGTTCGTTGTTGATATCATAAGGTGTTGGATTTTTTTTTTTTATTAATGATGTTTCCATTATTTTTAGACTATTTTTGCATGTGGATGATGCTATGATGTTTGTGATATCAACAAGTATGTTATAGATCTCAATTAAGCACACATGGATATCTACCAATCTCTATTTGTAACAGAACAAGCTACTCTGGTGAGCGAAACAAATTCTTTGGTTTGAAATTTTAATCATCTAAAGAAGTGTATAATGGCCAAAGTGTATAATGGCCAAAGCACTGTAAATATGGCAACAAAAATGAGGACAATAATGTAAATAATTATATTTATAAGACTTAATTGGAGTAGATAGACTAAACTATCGCCCGGTTCACACTCCACCCACGTCTATTGAACGGATGAAGAGGCTCATCCCTTGTTTCCTGTTTAGGATGTGGTTTCCGGCTTTCTTTCTCTTTTCCAATCTTTTACTCTTTTTTTTTCAATTGGAGTAGATAGACTAAACTATCGCCTGGTTCACACTCCACCCACGTCTATGGAACGGATGAAGAGGCTCATCCCTTGTTTCCTGTTTAGGATGTGGTTTCCGGCTTTCTTTCTCTTTTCCAATCTTTTCACTCTTACGTAGCCCCCTGCACATCAGTGGCGTTACCGCCTTGCTCGGGGTGATATGATTAAAAAAAAAAACACACTTGTTGATAACGAAAATATCATAGCATCATCCGTTTATTTTTTACTGCGGTATTTTGACTAACGTGTGGGCTTGGTATGTTTTTTTGTTTTTTGTTTTCCACTCTTAATAAAATCCAGGAAAACGAAATGTTAACATTATATCCCGTTGAAAATCATCGTTGGGTTACGTTTCACAGAAATGTATTACGGTTGAAAGTTTAATAGTGTTATATATATATATATATATATATATATATAACGAGAAAAAGTAAAGACAAGGAAAGCGAAGAATAGAAGGGTATATATATATATATATATATATATATATATATATACCCTTCTATTCTTCGCTTTCCTTGTCTTTACTTTTCTTACCTCCCTACTTCCCTTTCCATTTTGTTTAGCCCTATTCTCAATTTAACACCACCCCTAACCCCTTTCCTTTGTAAGCCAGACAAATTCAAATTTTCCATTTCTTCACTTACAACTCTATCTAAAAGTTAAAATCTAAAATTAGACATGAATTACTTCGGGAATTTTTTGTGACGTAAATTTCTCAAATCTGAACCGCCTTTTTATTTTTAATTTTTAATTTTTATTTTTTTTCTACCTTTTTTGCTCTCTCTTTTTATTCTTATTTTGATTTCCATTTTGAAAGATGGACGCTGCTGAGGAGATGTAGAATCTCTTTAAGGGATTTTATGTCGAAATGTTCATTCAGCATTTTTGAATTTTGAAAATTTATTTTACTATATATATATATATATATATATATATATATATATATATATATATATATGCATTTGAACTTAGCTTTGTTTAAATGGCATTTTTACTAAAACTAAAACTCAACCGGTTTCGTCCCAACCTTATTAATTTATTTCTTGGAATAGGTGACATGTAAAACAAAAGATGATTAATGGGGGTGGCAAAAATATGCAACGAAAACTAGCGTCCAATAACATTCTAACTCAGCAGCAGTCCCTCTGTTTGCAGAGGGAAGGCTTGCGTGATCTGATGTATAAAGACTCTAGAACCTTTAAATGATATAAAGAGTGGGACCTTGATAAAACAATTCCTGCTATTTATCACATGTTGTGCAATGGATGTGCGTTGTGGTACAGTGGATATCAGCTCGGAACGAGAAACCGGGGAGCCGGGTTCGAATTCCAGTTGAATCCATTGCATTCACTTACGCGCAAATACCCTTGGGAAAGGTATTAATCCGTCTCTTCCTTCCAGTTATGGATTAAATAGCAGGACAGATTGGGTTCTATAGCCTTGGTCGGCAACCAGTCTACCGCAGAAAGCAATGGCAACCTACTGTGGGATAATCTTCTGCCCAGTCAGTCATGTCTCTTTCGAGACATGATCGCCCAAGCGTGTATCTCGTATGGCACTTAACTGACTGACTGTGCAATGGACGACCCGGATGTATGAATTATTTGGCCACTGCTAACAGCCTAATTCAAATTCTAAGAGGTAGATGTTTTATTTTAAAATCCAAACGCTGAGACGTCCTTCCTAAGTAGTCGTGTCCAAAACTATATTCATATTTGTAAATTACGGAATTAATAAGATAAGTGGGGAGGATATCCTTACGAATGCAAGAAAGAATTGGTCGAGTACTAAATGTTTCTTGAACATTAGCAGAAAAATAGCAGAGAAATAACATTTGCTAATAGAACACGAAATTCGCCCAGATAAAGACTCACCCTCTGAACCAATAAAGGGAAGACGCAAATAAACCAGACATTTTTTAACAAGATGCAGCTTAACCCTGTGAACATTATTGATAGCATTCAACAGAATCCAAAACGTTCAAAGGTTATCCATTTTTAGAAAGTGTCATCTTAATAAAATCCGTTTCACCGCAGAGGAAGGAAATCAGGGTCTTAATCAAATTTATTTTACGTTGTCGTGGACAAAAAGAGTCCCAACGTGTATAAAGTCCAAAAAAAGTCTCCTTTCTAAATACAGAAGTCAAAAACCCGTCATTATTCCAAAAAGGAAAGACAACCATTAAACTCCTTTTCTACGGTAAACTTAAGATAAGGATGGACAGAGTTTAATAACGTGAGAAATAAATCAGCTTCACCCTCATTATTAAAGAGGCAGACGGTATCATCCACATAACGGTGATACATTAGAAGACAGTCAATTCGAGAGAATAACGAAGCCTCGTGAAAACCGACAAACATTTTGCTTAAAGGGTTATTTTGGGGAAAATGTTTATCTATTAGTTTAAGATAAATATTAGTTTATTAGTTTATTTATTAGTTTAAGATGAACATTAGTTTATTAGTTTATTTATTAGTTTAAGATGAACATTAGTTTATTAGTTTATTTATTAGTTTAAGATGAACATTAGTTTATTAGTTTATTTATTAGTTTAAGATGAACATTAGTTTATTAAGAGTACTAAATATTACTTCAACATTAGTAGAAAAATAACAATTGTTAATAGAACACGAAATTCGCTAAGATAAAGACTCACCCTCTGAACCAATAAAGAGAAGACGCAAATAAACCGGACATTTTTTAACAAGATGCGGCTTAACCCTGAAAAAATTATTGATAGCATCACGAATCCAAAACGTTCAAAGGATATCCATTTTTAGAAAGTGCCATCTTAATAAAATCCGCTTCACTGCATGGGAAGGAATCGGAACAAATCTTAAGAGCTCTGTAAGTCAGGGACTTAATCAAATGAATTTTATGTTGTCGTGGACAAAAAGTGTCCCAACGTGTATATAGCCCCGAAAAGGTCAATCAATCACTTAAGTGCCATACGTGAAACACGCTTGGGCGATCATGTCTCGAAAGAGACATGAATGACTGGGCAGAAGATTATCCCGCAGTAGGTTGCCATTGCTTTCTGCGGTTGACTGGTTTCCAGCCAAGGCTATAGAACCTAATCTGTCCTGTTATTTAACCCATAACTGGAAGGAAGAGACGGATTAATACCTTTCCCTAGGGTATTTGCGCGTAAGTGAATGCAATGAATTCAGCTAGAATTCGAACTCGGCTCCCCGATTTCTCGTTCCGAGCCGATATCCACTGCACCACAACGCACAAAAAGTAGCCTTCCTAACTACAAAAGTCAAAACTCGTCACCATTCCTTTGGATAAGAACATCCAGAAAGGAAAGACAACAGTTAGACCGCTTTTCTACGGTAAACTTAAGGAAAGAATGGACAAAGTTTAATAATGTGAGAAATAAGTTAGCTTCACCTTCATTATTAAAGAGGCAGAGAGTATCACTCACAAAATAAATAAATAAATAAAATCTCAATTTCATCGTTGAAAATGGTTATATACTATAATTTAATTCGACTGGAAAGTTTTTGGTATAAATATGTCTCAAATTACAAATTACTTAATTTTATCAGAATATTCAAAAAACATGAAATTGAGTGGCATAACCCACAAATATTTTCCTGAGTTTTATAAAGTTGATTCATAAATGATGGAGAAAGAAAGTCTAAGATCTCATCAGTTAAGTGTAGGAGAAACATGACACCAACAAAATCAGGATACATACCCACATAACCAAATATATATATATAGTGTATCGAGGCAGCAGATAATTTTCTAAACATATACTGTTAAATCTAAGAGACAATGAATATCTATTATGTTTAATCATGAGCCGTTCTAAACATCGTATTTTGGCTTTAATTTCAGTTGAAAATAAAAAAATAAAAAAATAAATAAACCCACTACATATATTGGTTTTACTACAACCACGCTCTCCCGTAGACTTACTTGTCACCTTTCTGATCAGAGTGCAATTAAACAACATTTCTCAGAAAAACATGACCATGTCGATAATATCAGACAGATTTTAGTCAATAATCCTTACTCATACACATAGTAAAAAGAACCTTCAGATATTGGAGGCCATTTACATTAAATCCAAACAACTCACACTTAATAAAATCACGTTTAAATCTGGTCATAACGCATTACATTGCATTTAAATATATGGTTCTGTTATCATTTCGAATTCTCACGCGGTGTGACGTCATAGAACCGCGTTACAAGTTTACGAAATGCGGTTGCTATTTTTGCTAATTGTCATTGTTGCTTAACAAAGTTTTATGTCAGCACAATATAATATCGTCGCGGATGGTGGATGTTTTTGTGTTAACGTTCTTGTAACCTCTCTGAAGATGGCTCATGTGAGCCGAAAGCTTAGAACCAACTTAATAAAAATTATCCAAATGTTGGAGAATTTTTGTTCTTATTTTCACCTAAAATGAAAGCCAAAATACGACGTTTAGAACGGCTCATGATTAAACATAATAAACATTCATTGTCTTTTATATTTAACAGCATATGCTTAGAAAAAAAAATATATATGTAGTTTTTGGACATAATTACATTAGACCAGTATTCAGATGTATTAAAAAGTGCTCACTACATTTATATTGTAGAGTATTTGAATATTTTTCATTTGGATATGAGTTATTTCCGCAACCTAGGTTTCAACCTTTCGGTATACTCTGGTGATTTATAATAACTGCTTTTCCAACGTTTTTCAAACAAAGAACAGGGCTTTTTACGAACGTACGACTTGCATTTATAAACAACTGAATTTTTTTTTTAATTATGGAAGAGTTACTTAAGGATCTTAAAACACTTTCCTCCAGGTTTGTATGATCCTAATATGCATTTATAAGTGTGATTACATCTGGACATTACTTCTGATCTTTCATTTAGTCATTTTTTTGTTCTGAAAGCAACATAAAGGCTAACTTTTCTTCTTGGCACAGTCTGCAGACATTACCACCATTGATTCTACAAATTGTAGCAAAAAGAAAAGTTTATTAGTTTTTGTTTATAATTAAATTAGACCAGTGTTCAGTTGTATTAAAAAGTGCTCAATACATTTATATTGTAGATTTTTTGAATATTTTTCATTTAGAAACACTTTCATCCAGGTTTGTATGATCCTAAGATGTATTTATAGGTGTGATTACATCTGGACATTACTTCTGCTCTTTTATTTCGTCATTTTTTGTTCTAAAAACAACTTAATGGTTAATTTTTCTTCTTAGCACAATCTGCAGACATCACTACCGTTGTAAGGTTTGGCTATTTTTTCTATAAATACTTTCATAGCTTCTGCTCCAACGAACTTAAGTCACTGGTGACCCTGCAACAGATGTTTACTGGTGCAACCAGATTGGCAAATGCGTCCCACCCATTCACAGTTAGATTAACCAAATGCAGACGACAATTCTACTCCTGCGGCTTCTTTTCTAGCACTTTTCGCCTGTGGAACTCGCTTCCATATTCTTGCTTTCCTGACGGCTACAACGTCCAGGAATTTAAATGCAATGTCAATACTCATGTATTAACCACTTGACTCTAGTTCTTTCACCACCCCGTATATCCTTTCCTTTCTCTCCACCTTTGCAACTGTCATCACACCTGTATTCTCATCCTTCTCTTGCTCCTTTCCAACTGGTTCGTCTTTCTCTTCACTCTCTTTTACTTAATCTTTTTACTCTTATGTAGCCCCCTGCACATCAGTGGCATTACCGCCTTGCTCGGGGTGATACGATTTTAAAAAAATATGCTCTATCTTTTTTTTTTTAAATTTCTACACGTGGTAAATCAGTTTGGTACAATTTTTAAAGTTTTCCATCTGAAATGCAATTTTTTTATTATTCTATCTGTTTTTAATATTTTCTTTTGTTGACTCCAAATATTTTTGTCCATTTGTATCATGCATTCAGTACTATTTTTCTTTTGTTTGTTTGTAATAGGACTATACATTCCAAATACAATTAATGAAATAATCCACATAGACAACCGCGGATTATACAGAGACGACGGATTAGTGATAGCACCGGCCAACAAAAAAGAAAATTACAAAATAAGAAAAACGCTTTTCAAACTCTTCAAAAACGTTGATTTTGAGATAGAAGTCGAAACAAAAAAGAAGATTGTTCAATATTTAGATGCAGTATTCAATCTACAAACTGGCAGTGTCTCTCAGTATATAAAAAAAAACACGAAAAATACGCGAAAAATAATACTAAAAATCGAAAATTTACTTGGTTCAACCCACCGTTTAATTTAGAATTAAAATCCAAAATAGGGTAAAAACTTTTTAAAATTAATTTATAAACATTCCCCAAAAACCTCATATTTAAATAAAATGTTCAGTAAGAATTAAATCAAATTAAGTTATAGTTGTACTAGTAATTTAGAAATTTACCTGAATAATAACCTTACAAATAAAGATTGTAAATGTAGGAACAAAAACAAATGCCCACTTGAGAAGCTTTGTAAAACAGAAGGTGTTATTTACAAAGCAGAATTACATGATGCAGATGGACAAAGAAAAACATATTTGGGTTCGACAAAAAGAATTTTTAAAAACAGATGGAATAACCACAAATCTACATGCAAGCTGGAAAACCTTAAAAATTGTACCAAACTATTTAACCACGTGTAATAATTCAAATTTTAAAAAAATGAAAAAGACCCTGATATAACATGGAGTATAACATAAAAAAACAAATCTTACAATGGTGGTGGTGTCTGCAGGTTCTGCCAAGAGAAAACGTTAACCATAATATTGTTTCCAGAACAAAAACAATTACTAAATGAAAGCTCAGAAACAATTTCCAGATGTAATCACACCAAAAAAGTACATTTTAGCATCATAAAAACTGGATGAAACTGTTTAAGGTTCTTAGGTAAGTCCTCCCGAATTTTGAAATTTTTGATTGTTTATTCCAGTCAAGCGTTCGTAAAAATCCCTGTTGTACGTTTGTTGGAAACTTAGTTATTATAAATCACCTGAAATACCGAAAGTTTGAAACCTAGGTTACAGTAATAATTCGTTTGCTTATTTGACTGATTTTGTAAAACAGAAGGTGTTATTTACAAAGCAGAATTACATGATGCAGATGGACAAAGAAAAACATATTTGGGTTCGACAAAAAGAATTTTTAAAAACAGATGGAATAACCACAAATCTACATGCAAGCTGGAAAACCTTAAAAATTGTACCAAACTATTTAACCACGTGTAATAATTCAAATTTTAAAAAAATGAAAAAGACCCTGATATAACATGGAGTATAACATAAAAAAACAAATCTTACAATGGTGGTGGTGTCTGCAGGTTCTGCCAAGAGAAAACGTTAACCATAATATTGTTTCCAGAACAAAAACAATTACTAAATGAAAGCTCAGAAACAATTTCCAGATGTAATCACACCAAAAAAATACATTTTAGCATCATAAAAACTGGATGAAACTGTTTAAGGTTCTTAGGTAAGTCCTCCCGAATTTTGAAATTTTTGATTGTTTATTCCAGTCACGCGTTCGTAAAAATCCCTGTTGTACGTTTGTTGGAAACTTAGTTATTATAAATCACCTGAAATACCGAAAGTTTGAAACCTAGGTTACAGTAATAATTCGTTTGCTTATTTGACTGATTTTGTAAAACAGAAGGTGTTATTTACAAAGCAGAATTACATGATGCAGATGGACAAAGAAAAACATATTTGGGTTCGACAAAAAGAATTTTTAAAAACAGATGGAATAACCACAAATCTACATGCAAGCTGGAAAACCTTAAAAATTGTACCAAACTATTTAACCACGTGTAATAATTCAAATTTTAAAAAAATGAAAAAGACCCTGATATAACATGGAGTATAACATAAAAAAACAAATCTTACAATGGTGGTGGTGTCTGCAGGTTCTGCCAAGAGAAAACGTTAACCATAATATTGTTTCCAGAACAAAAACAATTACTAAATGAAAGCTCAGAAACAATTTCCAGATGTAATCACACCAAAAAAATACATTTTAGCATCATAAAAACTGGATGAAACTGTTTAAGGTTCTTAGGTAAGTCCTCCCGAATTTTGAAATTTTTGATTGTTTATTCCAGTCACGCGTTCGTAAAAATCCCTGTTGTACGTTTGTTGGAAACTTAGTTATTATAAATCACCTGAAATACCGAAAGTTTGAAACCTAGGTTACAGTAATAATTCGTTTGCTTATTTGACTGATTTTGTAAAACAGAAGGTGTTATTTACAAAGCAGAATTACATGATGCAGATGGACAAAGAAAAACATATTTGGGTTCGACAAAAAGAATTTTTAAAAACAGATGGAATAACCACAAATCTACATGCAAGCTGGAAAACCTTAAAAATTGTACCAAACTATTTAACCACGTGTAATAATTCAAATTTTAAAAAAATGAAAAAGACCCTGATATAACATGGAGTATAACATAAAAAAACAAATCTTACAATGGTGGTGGTGTCTGCAGGTTCTGCCAAGAGAAAACGTTAACCATAATATTGTTTCCAGAACAAAAACAATTACTAAATGAAAGCTCAGAAACAATTTCCAGATGTAATCACACCAAAAAAATACATTTTAGCATCATAAAAACTGGATGAAACTGTTTAAGGTTCTTAGGTAAGTCCTCCCGAATTTTGAAAATTTTCGGTTGTTTAAATATTCCAGTCGCGTGTTCGTAAAAATTTTTGTTGTACATTTGAAAAAGGTCGGTTGGAAATTTAGTTATTATAAAATGTCTGAGGATACCTAGTGGTTGACATCTATGTTGCAACAATCATGGCACCCTAAACTATTACAACTTAATATTTTACATATAGTTATCTGCAGACAGTCCCTTTTCGCTGTAACACAGCTCATTAGTACAGTTTGAAATTCGATTTCACCCATTCAGGATTGAAAGTTGACCGCTTTGACATCAGTCACAGATTCTACCTCTGAGCTATCGACGTACGGTGGAGGAAGACAGACTATTACTTGTTACATAAACAATGTAAGCACACGCCAGTAGCCGAGAGTGTTTAATTCATTACGAAGAATGATGCGTGAATAGCATATATATATATATATATATATATATATATATATATTTGTTTGCTCTACTTTCGTATTGAGTACTTTAGTGTTTTAGGTTTTCGTTTTGGGTTTTTTTCTTTCTTACGAGTGCTTGACTTTTTGTTCATGTACTTCGTTTGTTTCTTTTTTTTACTTCCCCTTCTTTTCCCTCCGAGTTCGTTCTCGGTGGGTTGTACAAGACGATTTAAATTATAGTTTAATTAATACTAGTTTCGGCAGAGTTAGTTCGGTTACTATTGATATTGTTATTACTATAGTTAATATTATTATGATTACATATATATATATATATATATATAGTGTTTAACTGTGATAATGTTTTGTGCCAAGGTTGTTGTTTTTCAGTGGTTTTACTGATAAAATGTATTTTCTAACCAAAATAACTCATTCAAATTTCATCGATTTGTTTGCGAAATTTAACTTAGCGTAGAGTTCGTGAATCTCAACAAAGGTATTACCAATAGTAAATACTCTGGGAATTTCGACAAAAGTCAGCGTGTTTCAAAAAACTCTATGATATTATAATATACAAAAATAAATAAAGAGAAAAAGTTTAAGATGACCGACGACGTACAGAGGATACAATTCCTCGGGACTGATCCACCGCTTAGAAAGGAACGACATAAGCAACCGTTATTTTGCCACTGTTCGGCACCAAAAAAAAAAAAAAAAAGGGCTTATCACTCGGAGGACATGGAACGTCAGAACATTGCACAACTGGGGACAGCTAGAGAAAATAAGCTGGAGATGAGCAAATTGAATATCAGGATCTTAAGAATATGCGAAACTAGAAGGCCAAACAAGAGATTTCGTCAGTAACAACTACAGGATCATGTCCGAAAACGGTAAAAATAATGAAAAGAGAGTCGGTTTAATGCTAGATCAAGGCATGAAAAAATGCGTTCTTCGGTACTAAAAGAGTTCTCATGGTTAGACCGAAAGAAAAGCCCTTCAACATAGATGTTATAGTGGTGTATGCACCGACAACAAAAAGAACGGAGAAGATATATAGAATCTTTCTACTCCGTACTGGACAACGCCAAGGCTCAGTATAAAACACAAAAAATTAGAATTATCATGGGAGACCTGAATGCCAATGTTGTGAAGGCAAGGAGAGGGAAAGTGCATCAGTTAGCAAATTCGGACCAGGAAACCGCAATGAAATAGGAGAAAAATGATCCCATTGGTGCATAGCTTATGACCAGGTAACCAACGCCTGCTTTCAGGAATACTCAAGACGTTTATGGATATGGAAAAGCCAAGGAGGTGACACAAAAAACCAAATCGACTATATGACTATAAACAGAAGATTCGGGAATACAGTTGTTCATTGCAAAACTTATCCAAGTGACGACTGTGGAAGCAACCACCTCCCTGTTGTAAACCAAGGATGAAACTTCGGAGATTGAAGAAGCCTAGTGAAGCACCCAGGCTGCAATACAACAAATTCGTGAAAGAGCACAACCTGAAGGATAGATACATAGAGAATGTAAAAAATATGAGGGACAAATTGGAAACGGAACTCGAAACGGGGCGCACTAAAATAAGCGTTAGTGACAACAGCAAATAACATCGCACCAGAGAAAAACAGACGTAGAAAAATTGATAAGATTCTCTACATGATACAAGAGAGACAGAAAACAATGCCAAGGCATGGAATGGAATAAAGAAAACTACACAAGTAAATAAGATGCAAATGCAGAATAGAGAAATTGCCTAATAAAAGACACATGCATATAAAAAATAAGAGAACTAACCGGACAAAAGATATGCTCATCAACACGATGTATAAAACCAAGGATGAAATGGTTATATTAGAGAAAGAGAAATACTTCACCGATGAGAAGAATATGCAGGAGATCTCTTCCACGATAAGAAGGAGCAACTGACAATAAACAGAAACACCAACAGACAAAGATTTCGTGAACAACGACAAAGATTTGGAGAGGATGGAAATGAAAAGAAAACTGATACTTAACATCAGGAACAGACAGCTGGAAAATCTAATGAGGAAGGAGGTCTTTTAGAATCTGATACTCACAGAACAGATAAAAACAAAAGGAAGATAGGGGAAACAATACCTGACATATTTGGGAGGCGTAGCAAGAGAAATGTTCATTGTGGTGCAGTGGATATCAACTTGGAATAACAAATCAAGGAGCCGAGTTCGAATTCCAGTTGAATTCCTTGCATTCAATTACGCACAAAACCCTTGGGAAAGGTATTAATACGTCTCTTCCCTCCAGTTATGGGTTAAATAACAGGACAGATTGGGTTCTATAGCCTTGGCTGGCAACTAGTCTTCCGCAGAAAGTAATGACAACATAGTGCGGGATAATCTTCTGCCCAATCAGTCATGTCTCTTTCGTGACATGATCGCCCAAGCGTGTGCTACATATGGCACTTATCTGAACAAATGAAAGGGTGTTAAGAGCAACAAAGAATAGGGTGATGTGGAGGGCTATGACCTCTTACTTCTTGAATGGACATGGCACATAGAATAATAATAATAATAATAATAATAATAATAATAATAATAATTGTTTTGAAGTTGTTGTGACGAAAATTCGCCGCAAATTTGTAGTGACCGGTTTGGGCGAAAGTCACAGACAGAACACAGGAGGTAGGTTCAAAACAGTGCATTAGTTTAACAAGAATAATATATACAAAGGAAGTGTTAGTAATAAGTAAACTGGAAATAAGTAAGTCCAAACGGTACAGTTACGCAGCTTATTGCTAGCTTTAACTGCGTACTTAACTGCTCGTTAACTGCCTCCCGGAAATCACGCATATAACAAGAGGAAGAGTCCATTCCTCGTAGGAGGCCACCATAACAACAACAACAACAACAACAACAACAATAATGATAATAATAATAATAATAATAATAATAATAATAATAATAATAATAATAATAATAATAAATGATATTAAAAACTGAATTAAATTCACAGAATAGAGATGATATTAAAAACTGAATTAAATTCACAGAATAGAGTTATGGCCATTAATAGCCTTGCAATCCCAGTTGTCCAATATAGCTTCAACATCTTAAACTGGACTCTAAACGACATCAGGCGAATGGATGCTAAAACAAGAAAGCTTCTTTCTAAGCATAGGATGCATCACCCAAAGGCTGATGTAGACCGTCTATACATACCCCGTAAAGAAGGTGGAAGAGGTCTTATTCAGCTGGAATTGTCATACAAGACAACAACTATTGGCTTACTAACATACATAGAAACAACAAAGGATTGGATGATACAATTAGTAAGGCAACATGAAGAAAGAAAGAAAAAATATTCAATAATAAAAGAAGGCAGTAAATACAAACAAGAATTACAGTTAGTAGATTCTGTAGAAAAGCAAAACAGTAGCCAAGAACCAACTATTGCGGCAAAAAAATATGAAAATGAAAGCCAAAGATAAAGCTCTTGAAAAGATGAAACAGCGCTGGCAAGACAAACCTCTGCATGGCCAATATCCAGTACGTGCCAATAAATCCAATGTTGACAAAGTTAATACTCATCGATGGTTACGTGCATCTGGATTAAAGTCTGAAACTGAAGGCTTTATTCTTGCAGCACAAGACCAAAGTCTTTTCACTAGAAACTTTCAGGCAAATATTATGCATAATAATATGGATCCAAAATGCAGGTTTTGTGATAAACACCAAGAAACAATAGACCACCTAATCTCAGGCTGTTCTGTGCTTGCCCCAAACGAATATAAAAATCGCCACGATAGAGTTGGGCAATATTTACATTGGGCAATGTGCAAACATTATGGAAAAGCTGTAAACAAAAACTGGTATGAACATCATCCAGCACCGGTTACAGAAATAGAAGATGTAACCATTCTATGGGATTACACCATCTACACAGACAGAAAAATTGAAGCAAACAGGCCAGACATTATTGTTAAAAACCAGAAGGAGAAAACTTGTCTATTAATTGATATGGCTTGTCCAGCGGATTGTAACATAGCAACCAAGGAATTTGAAAAACTGTCAAAATATAAAGACCTGGAAATTGAAATAGAAAAACTGTGGAAATTGAAAACAAGAGTTGTACCAGTGATAGTAGGTGCACTTGGAATGATAAAAAATGGAACAAAACAACACATTGAAAGAATCCCTGGAAACCCCAGCTTAAGAGATATACAAAAAATTGTCTTATTAAGTACAGCCCACACACGAAGGAAAACGTTATCTATGTAATGCTGGGGATGATAGGGAAGATAGAAAAACATGAAATGGAGTCATAACAACACGCCACTACCTGCCTTAGGTCTCCCCGCAGACTTGGTTGGTAGTGAGACCAATGCAGAAATCGAAATATGATGAAAAATGACATAATAATAATAATAATAATGTAGTGGTAATGACCGTAGCGTGGGAATTTCGGTTTTGATTTCGTTTTGTGTTGGGACCAGAATTAAATAAAGAAGGAATAAAATGGGATATCGTTTCCCCTGTTCAGAAAAACCTAAAAATTGAAAGTTCTTTTAATTTCATTTTTTTAAAAAATTAATCAGCTATGGTTAGTTCATCATTTCCTTTATTTGTTTCATCACTGTTTATTTCAAGTCTTCAATAATTTTATTCTCTTTCTCCATCCATACGTGTGTCTGAAAACCCATCACCGATATTTAGATTCCAGCAGATGTTAAACCTGTTTGGCAGACACGCATTCAAGGGACAACCTTATCAGAGACTGTAGTCCCTTTCAAGGAGAATAGTTCTCTTACACTGCAAACCTGACATCGGGATACAACGCTAAAATCATCATTGCACGCAATAGATCTACATGTCGTAGACAATTCATCTAGCACACATAAAATTCACCGGCAGAATAAGTTCAACTTCTCGTTCATTATTTAATGTTTTCGAGTATTCCTGGAAATTTTGTCTACACAAAAAATATTCCCGGTAGAAATAACGTTTCTATTTGTTTCATTCTACTAATTGTCTATTTTCTTAATCAACTCAGCACTTTAATATTTGTCCAATACAAAACCCTTAACATGATAACAACAATTCCATGTCTTTTATCCGTCTGATCACAGTTTAATTAAGTTGTCATTACCGTGCTGAGGTCTCTGTTTTTCTTTCCTTGTCACTGCAAACATTTGAATTTCTTTGTTCTGTTGTGAAGTAAATAACATACCCCCAGTGAAACTATAGTGGGTTATCCATAGCTTATAGTGAGAGTCCGTTCTAGTGAAGGGTAGTTGTATATTGTTGCAGATTAACGGAATTTGGCCTTGTTGTAGATCGCCCACTGTAAGTCATAAAATGATTACCAATCAAGAAAAGCAAATTGATTTGAAAAATAACATTTTATATATACATATATCAATTAAGGTTTTACAGTTAAAGTAAACCTTTAAATATGAGTCCAATGGACGTTAAAATGTTCATGGCAATAAAATGCTGAAAAGAGAATTAATACTTAGGTATGTAGGAGCGTTGTAAGTAAGGAATGTCTTTAATGTATTGGTCATTTGCTTTTTGGTCGTGAGAGTGCAAACATCCGGTCCAGCGTTTTTGCTCGGTCGGTATCATCACAAAACAAATGAATTAGTCTAGACACTTAGATATATAAGAAAATGTCTAAGCAATCTAAATATTCAGTTAGAGTCAGTCTAGTTTGGAATCACCCTTTATGTTGTATTATTACTACAGACCAGTTCAAGTCTCGCCACGTGCCAGACGAGATTTCATCGCTCATCTGTTTGAAATATGTCTTTTTTATGTTTTGAAGAACTTTTAATTTTTCGTTAAGTTTAAGTTTCAATTTTTTCTACCTGTTTACTGACTATTTTTTACGAAAAGTTTAGAATTTTCTTTATCGATTTACAACCCACTCTGGCACTAATTTTTTTTTCTTTTTACATCTATTTTTTTTTTGTTTTTTACTAGATTACTGAATCATATTTTCGTGTAATTTATTTTGAAATTACAGCTTTCCTTTTATTGTTTTCTCGTCCGGCTCTAAGTTCATTTTAACTTTTTTTTCCTATATCTTTTTGCTTTTTGCTTAATCTACATAATTTTTCTCATGTTGCTTTTTGCCTTAAGTAAAAAACAATAAATAAAAATCTTTAATCCCAGTTCGGTCGAAAGGCGTTTTTGCTTTAGCTTCGAGTTAAACTTTTGGTTTCTATTTTTGTTTAATATTTTTTTTATTTTACCAAGGCCATTCTTCGAGATTATTCTATATCGAAAATCCTTCGTCTCCGTCCGCAACTGTTTTAATGTAGAAAGCTAGAAAATGTCGGTAATTGGAATTGAATATGCTAGAAGTGTGAAAAGACCTGTAACTTCTCTTCTTCCTTGTCCAGGGGAGAAGGCCTCTGGAATTCTGGACCCAGTTAACCCAAATACGCTTTAGTCGAGTCTTCCCTTTTCATTTCGCCTGTAATTGGCATGCTGGCGACAAGGACCGATATAGTTAAAGTCGCAGTTGGGTCCGTTTCATGGCCCCCATTCCCTGAATAGCCTTTGCCCGCCGATTGCGCCCCTGTCTCCAAAAGCCTCCACGAATAAAAGCACAAACAGCTCTACTTTCTCTACCAGTTTTGTGATACCCCGGTCAGCTATGCTGAAGAAATCAGAAACAAGAAGTCAAAAATATGAACCCAGTTTTGAAAAACTAAAAATTTAGCGCAACTGAAGGAGACTGTTCTGCTGAAAAGCAAAACACGATAATTCTGTAAGGAAATTTGGCCCTTCTTTTTCGGCATTGTTTCCCTCAAATCAAACAGCACTTCATGGCACAACCTTTAATGGTAATATCTTTAAGCCCCACTTCCCAAAATTGCCACCCTCAAGAAAGCTTCCATTCCCAAATTCTCACGCACCAAACAATTCTATTCCTGTCAACACTCTTAACCCATCCCATTAACAAACTCCCATCAGCACAAGCAAAACATCCGATCAACAAAAACCGTCTACAGTTATCTCTACAGACTCCAACGAATCAGCAAGAAAAAGTCAAATCCTATTTATAATACTGGGGAAGATGTGTGCCGGATAACGATGGAGCAAGAAGAAAAGGAATCATCTCAGTCCAGGAAGATCAACGATATAAATATTTAATGAAAACGGATTGGGTGTGGAAAGCTATGCAAAATTCCATAATGCTAAAAGAATACTGACGGTGGTGAGAACCGTTGTAGGAGGACAGTAAATATGGTCTCTGATTGAGGAGGTAAACCACGTTTTCGGAATGGTACTCCCTTTAAAGTACTTCGTGGACATCCGATGTGAAAAAATTGAAGCAATTTTGTTCAGGGAGTCTTCTACTTTTTGTTCACACTTTCCTATGTTTCCCTGTGACATTGGGGGCCGTATCCTAATTGTACAATCAAAAGTGAAATGGGAAAAGGCTGAATTAGAAAAGCTGTTGGTGTCCTCTACCAGGTCATGTTCAGTGACGAAGAGCAAACTTAATCGGTCTAATAATGACTGTTTGGTTGGCTAATGTAAATGCCCGTGGCCTGAAGTCGGAGTCACGCCGCGCAAGGCTTACTCGCAATCTTCAGATTCTCGGAATGAGTGTATATTTTGTATAGGAGACCCGGTTTTCAACTCGCGACCATAGAGGCATTCTGGCTAGGGGTTTTGCTTTCTATTCCGCATGTTTTGATGGACATTCAAAAGGAATTTCCTGGTAAGTGAGAAAGTTTTTGGATGTGGTGTGTGCTCTTGTCTTCGCAATTCTGGTGATAGGGTAGACGTCATTAAAAAAAGGTTCTTTGTTTCATTAGAATTTGAGCGCTTAATGACTAATTTGATTGGCCTGATTTGTTTTAGCAAATCGAGCCCTTTTGGACGACATCCCGTCGGGTGATTTTGGCAGGCAATTTGAATGCCGTCCTTGACGCCGACATAGATCGTACAGGGGTAAATCCAGATATTAACAACCGGGATGTGAAACTATTTTAGGAATTTATCGACAGTTTTTATCGTGTCGATAAATATCGTAATGAGCACAATTATGGGGTAGCTTGAATTTGGAAAAATAGGGGCGGCTCGGCTACGAACGTGCGTTCAAGACCAATCCTAGTTAAGAGAGTCGATGTAGGGCTCTTAGGTTATCCAAATTTTTTTTCGATATGTTACGAGTATACTTAAATAAGACTGGCCGGCAGCTCGAAATTGAACACATCATTATTTGGTGAGCGAGATTTACAGGACCAGCTGCTACTAATGTTACAGCGGGATTTGACAGAACTGGGAATATGAAAATGAATAAATTAAAATAAGAAATTGGTTACTTTGCTCCAGAATATAGTTGTCAAGCCAATCTATTTAGATTAGCAGTGCAAACAACTGTAGGGCAAAAAGTAGAACAGGCGTTTAAATCCCGCGATATTGCGGCCGTAGCATTACCTAGGGCAGAGTAAGGTAACCACCTTTTATTGAGATTCGTAAACAAACACTTTGCATCGAGTTTGGTGATCAAATGCATCAGCAATCGGATGGCCTGAATTCTGGAAAGAAGATCCCCACAATAACTTCTCCCTGAGAAGTGGTTACTCGTGCGAGGAGGTCTGCCGTTTACCCCGAGGTGAGTGCTCCTTCTACTGTGAATGTCGGATTACTCGCAAGTACCTCTTCCGGGCGACGGATGGCTTCTCTGACACCAGGCGTTGTCCCGTAAGGCATTATATCACGTGTTAGGATGATTTGATCGCGCTTACAAATCAGGAGCCTCGCTCTATATGGCCTTTAGCGGCCGGGTTGAAATGCCTCCCTATTGATGAGGTATCACTCACCTAGCTGGTGATTCGAAGGGCCTTCTAGGTCGGCAAAAGACTTTGTTCTCCGGGCTTGAAAAATTCTCTAAACTGCGTTCGCTGTTATGAAGTGGTAATGGCACTGGACCATTGCAGTGTTGAGGTCCTGCTGAGTACTCTTGTTAATTGCAGTGTTGAAGTCCTGCTGAGTAATTTTTGTTAATTTGGGTGAAGTCCTGTTGAGTAATTTTGTTAATTGCAGTGTTGAAGTCCTGTTGAGGTTTTGTTAATTATGTTGAAGTCCCGTTGAGTAATTTTGTTAATTGCAGTGTTGAAGTCCCGTTGAGTAATTTTGTTAATTGCAGTGTTGAGGTCCCGTTGAGTAATTTTGTTAATTGCAGTGTTGAAGTCCCGTTGAGTAATTTTGTTAATTGCAGTGTTGAAATCAGTTGAGTATTCTTCTAAGACTGCAGTGTTGAAGTCCCGTTGAGCAATTTTGTTAATTGCAGTGTTGAAGTCCCGTTGAGTAATTTTGTTAATTGTAGTGTTGAGGTCCTGTTGAGTAATTTTGTTAATTGCAGTGTTGAAGTCCTGCTGAGTAATTTTTGTTAATTGCAGTGTTGAAGTCCCGTTGAGTACCTTTTGTTAATTGCAGTGTTGAGGTCCCGTTGAGTAATTTTGTTAATTGTGTATGAATCAGTTGGAGCAATTTTGTTAATTGGTGCAGTGTTGAAGTCCCGTTGAGTAATTTTTGTTAATTGCAGTGTTGAAGTCCTGTTGAGTAATTTTTGTTAATTGCAGTGTTGAGGTCCCGTTGAGTAATTTTGTTAATTGCAGTGTTGAAGTCCCGTTGAGTAATTTTGTGTGGTTAATTGCAGTGTTGAAGTCCTGTTGAGTAATTTTGTTAATTGCAGTGTTGAGGTCCTGCTGAGCAATTTTGTTAACTTGCAGTGTTGAAGTCCCGTTGAGAATTTTGTTAATTGCAGTGTTGAAGTCCCGTTGAAAATTTTGTTAATTGCAGTGTTGAGGTCCCGTTGAGCAATTTTGTTAATTGCAGTGTTGAGGTCCTTGTTGAGTAATTTTGTTAATTGGCAGTGTTGAAGTCCTGTTGAGTACTTAATATCATGTTGAGGTCCCGTTGAGTAATTTTGTTAATTGGCAGTGTTGAGGTCCTGTTGAGGAATTTCTGTTAATTGCAGTGTTGAAGTCCTGTTGACAATTTTTTGTTAATTGCAGTGTTGAAGTCCTGCTGAGTAATTTTGTTAATTGCAGTGTTGAAGTCCCGTTGAGTAATTTTGTTAATTGCAGTGTTGAAGTCCCGTTGTTGAGTAATTTTGTTAATTGCAGTGTTGAAGTCCCGTTGAGCAATTTTGTTAATTGCAGTGTTGAGGTCCCGTTGAGTAATTTTGTTAATTGCAGTGTTGAGTTCCGTTGAGCAATTTTTGTTATCAGAAATGTTGAAGTCCCGTTGAGCACTCTTGTTAATTGCATGTTGAAGTCCCGTTGAGTAATTTTGTTAATTGCAGTGTTGAGGTCCCGTTGAGTAATTTTGTTAATTGCAGTGTTGAAGTCCCGTTGGGCAATTTTGTTAATTGCAGTGGTGAAATCCCGTTGAGTAATTTTGTTAATTGCAGTGTTGAAGTCCCGTTGAGCAATTTTTGTTAAAGCTGTTATAGTTCGCATGCTGCGCAGAATGTCTTTTATGTAATAATGTGGTACCACCGTTGACGAAGGTTGAACAGTATGTGTTCTTTTGCTTGCTAGACGTTATGAGAGTCGTGATACCGAGGACACGTCAAAAGGAATTTCATGAGGACGAGAAGTTCACCTCTTCTCGACTGATCTTGTTCATTAAACATCAGCTTAGCGTCAAGATTAGGACGGAAAGACAGCAGTCTCTCTCCATCAGAATTTGGCAAAATGTGGGTGAGTTTTGTGCGTCTGTATCGAGTAAGATGGTCCGATTTAAAGTGGCACTTTGATGCCGGTTAGACATTAGGATATTGTTCTAACTGGATTGAATATTGGCAACCCAGTCCAAGATTAGGTTAGTTTAAGTTTGTTTATTGCATTTAATTTTATTTTCAATGTATATTTAGTGAGAGGATGCAAGCTAATTGGCTTCTTTTATTTCTATTGAAACTTTCTTTTAATTCCCTCTCCTCTTTCGTTAGGTGTTCAGAGATGTCAGTTCTCTGATGGATGTGGGACGCCTTTCATATTTCGTGTGTGCTTTTCTCGTATTCGTATTTGAACGAATAGATTTTTTATATTAAATACTATTTTATATTATTAAAGTCTTGCTTTGATTTCGTCCACTTTACTGATGTTTTTGAGACATTTAAGAATTGAGGTAATTTTATTTTTTTAATAACTATTTTATTTGGTTTCTTACAAATAATCTTTCATATTGTAAATACTCATTACGGTTTGGATTTTTAAATTTCTGTTACTTCTCCTCCTCCTACAGACAAGAATTGTATATATGGGTACTAGTTAGGACTTCATGGAAATGCTGTGTTATTACGGTGGATGTTGTAAGAATGGTATGTAAGAATGTGTTGTTTTGATGTAAGGAATAATGTGATCTGTTTGAGTTAGTGATTGAGGCTAGCTAAGTTCAGTTATAACATAGGAGACCATACTTCCCAACCCCATCTCTTCCTTTTAGCTTGATCACAATTCTCTATTTTTACAAAATTATTATTATTAATCGTTGGAGTCAGTCTTCAAATTATTTCTTAAAGACGTCACGGCGAATGTTTAAGCAAAACTAAATATTATAACTGCTTGAAAATGAGTTATAACAATTTGCCAACAAGAAATATCTGTTAATATTTGTTAATATTAATACATTCGCGTTGTTACTGTAATAGGAAAAGAGGTGTCTGGCTAAAACATTCTACTTTCTACTTTGAAAGGGAAAGAGACAGGTGTGTACATTTGGTTTCCATGTTTCTTTCCATGTCCCTTGTCTCTATATAAACTGAATCTGAGTAAAAAAAAAAAAATGATTTCCTCATTAAATTAAAAGTATTTGAATTTCTTTTACGTTGTAGACATTGGCAAAATAAATTTAGTTTGAAAAAAAATGGGAGTAAGCTTTGGCGTATGAACAGTGATTTCTGGGGAGTTTTATTAAATTTTAAATTCAACATGGCTGCAGTTGTTTTAAATTCCTATTTGCATTTCTTCCGTCATCAAACACTATCAAATTTGTAAAAATTCTTTTACGTAATCTGAATATACAACAGAAAAATAAGACTAGGGTTTTATTATCAGCTTGCTATAAATAATATGGATACTGTTACTTGCATAGACGATATTAAATTAAATGCTTCCCACCAAATCAATTTTATTCTCAACAAGGTGAAAAAAATGCATATTCGATTTGAAATTTTAAATAGCATCGCTTCTGTATTTATTATGTATCATCTAGTAAACTAGTTATATCGGCCCACGTGACCAGTTTTTCGACGTTAAACAAGGACGAGGTGTCTCTTCTCTTGTCTATAAGTTAATTATGGATATTCAACTATGAAAGGAGACATTCACATATTATCTTTCCCTGAAATATCAACATATGAGAGAAACAAGTCTTGAAATTTACGAAAAACAGCAGAATGTCTTCGGGGAATTCAAAGACTTATCAACCTTTGCTGTCTTGGAAATAAGACGAACGTTTATATGCCTATCATTGAATATTAAGATCTCTAAACTATATAAGGTATCTCCAGACATCATCAAATAGAAGTTGCTTCTCATTTTCCAACCAATGTTCGTAATCCTCTAAAGTTGTCATTTCTATTTCCAAGGTGATAGCAATTATTTTTGTATATTAATAACATACAATATTTTCTAGAGTTTGATTTATTGTGAAGATATGTTAAAATATTTATTTATTCATTTAAATCTTATTTCGGGAAAAGACATTTGTATTAGTCGAACAACTGTTATGAGTCTTAAAACTAAAAGACGTTTTAAGGGAACTTATTAAGCGTCAGGATGTGCGCTGTAGTGTAGTGGATATCGACTCGGAACGACAAACCGGGGAGCCGAGTTCAAATTACAGTTAAATTTATGGCATTCAATTACACACAAATACCCTTGGGAAAGGTACTAATTCGTATCTTCCTTTCAGTTATGGGTTACAAAATTGGATAGATTTGTTTCTATATAGTTGGCTGGCAACCAGTCTACTGCAGAAAGCAATGACAACCTGCTACGAGATAATCTTCTGCCTAGTTAGTCAAGTCTCTGTCGAGACAGGATCGCCCAAAGCGTGTATCACGTATGGCACTTAACTGACTAAATATAATCGTTGAAAACATGATTAACACTTCTACTGGTCATAAAGTGGGGGATCAGTTTTATGTTGTTTTGAGGTAATAAACTGATCCCCCATTAATTACTAATTAATAATATGATACATCTTTTCCCCCTCTAACTATGAGTTAAATAACAGGAAATAGTGGGTTCTATAGCCTTGGTCGGCAACCAGTCTACCGCAGAAAGCAATGGCAACCTACTACGGGATAATCTTCTGTCCAGTTAGTCAAGTCTCTTTCGAGACATGATCGCCCAGGTGTGTATCACGTATGGCACGTAACTGACTATCTGATTAACCGTCTCAATAAGAAATCTGCCAAGGCTGACAAAATAAACTTAGCTGCTGCTCTTAAAAATGACCTCTAATCAGTGGTTGATTTGGGCAGAAAATGGCTTGTAAATTTTAATGTCTCCAAAAACAAAAAAAAAATTAACCTCCATACAGAAAATGTCCTGCTAGACATCAGCATGGCTGATGCAAGTCTCTTTGAGGGCAACACACAGCACCTCCTTGGCCTCACTTTTTCAACCAACCTGAAGTGGAATGAATACATTGGACCTATAGCTGCATCTGTTGCTAAGAAATTTGGATCTTTGTGTCAGGCTAGAAAGTTTTTTCTCGTCAGAATCCAGTTTGCACATTTGTAAATCTACCATTCGTCAATACATTGAATATTGTTGCCATATCTAAATGCTCTTGTTATTCATCCAGAGGTTCTCGATAAAATTCTTAGAAAGATCTGCAATGTGATCAGTCCTGATGTGGCATCTCGAATTTAGTTAAATTTTCATCTGCGTTGTGCTTTTTACCTCGGTCTTTTCCATAAATATTCTGCTAGCATTTTTTCCTGATGCCCCGTCGATTCAAACGTGCTACTAGAGGTCCCACTCGTTTGCCGTTGAAATAGTTAAATGTAACCTCTACTTCTACTTAAATAGTTTCTTTTCTCGCACTTCCTGTCTTTGAAGCTCCTTTCCGTTTGCTTGTTTTAATGATAGCTACAATCTTCAAAAATTTAATACAACGTCAATTGCCTTCTTCTGTCCTCTTGAATCGTATTAATATTTTATCCTTTCTTCAATACCCACTGTACCCACTCTTTTCCCTGACCGTAACTCCCTGCACACCAGTAGCAGTCCCACCTTGCTTGGGATAAAATGATTATAAAATAAAAGACTAAAACAATCCTACACATATATAAATCTACCATCCTATATAAATTTACTCGAGCCACAAAATTAGCAACTTTTACTGTGAAACCAATAAATTGTAAACGCAGATTCTACTCCAAGAGCTTCTTTTCTCGCACTTCCCGCCTGTGGAATTTCCTTCTATTTGCTTGCTTTCCCGACATTTACAATCACTGACCGTAACTCCCTGCACACCAGTAGCAGTCCCACCTTGCTTGGGATAAAATGATTATAAAATAAAAGACTAAAACAATCCTACACATATATAAATCTACCATCCGACCGTGTATTGAACACTGCTGCCATATCTGGTCGGGTGCTCCTGCTATCCACCTAGGTGTCCTTGACAAAATCCAACAGAGAATCTGTAATGTAATCGGTCCCGACTTGGCAGCACAGATACAGTCACTTTCTCACCGGCGCAGTGTTTCTTCTACAAATACTTTCACGGTTTCTGCTCCGATGAACTAAACTCACTGGTGACCCCTATATAAATTTACTCGAGCCACAAAATTAGCAACTTTTACTGTGAAACCAATAAATTGTAAACGCAAATTCTACTCCAACAGCTTCTTTTCTCGCACTTCCCGCCTGTGGAATTTCCTTCTATTTGCTTGCTTTCCCGACATTTACAATCTCCAAGAATTTAAATGTAAAGTCAATAGTCATCTCCTATCTCACTAACCTGCATCCTCTCTCATGCTCCTTTCTCCGTCCACTTTACTCTCATCAATATTCTTACCCTGCTCTTACCCACCTCCTGATAACCCCTATGACCTGTCACTCTTTCGCATAACTTTCCTTCTGCGAAATCCCCTGTAAAACACATGGCAGTAAAATGCCTTGCTTGAGGCGATATGATTATAAAAATAATTCTATACAATTATAATTTGGATATAAAGTAGGGAATCAATTCTACATTACAAACAATATATAAACTGATCCCTCACTTTATGGCCACAGTCTTTCTTCTCTTACCCACTTCCTGGTACCCCCTATAATCTGTCACTCTTTTTCATAATTTCCTCCTATGTAACACCCTGCAAAACAGTGGCAATAAAATCCCTTGCTTGGGGCGATATGATTATCTGAAAAAAAAAAACAACCTTCTTTTCATGATATAATATTAATAATAATCATGTTTCAACTTGAATTTCTCTCTTGTTTGAAATTTAATCACATGTAACGTAATGTCATACGAATGTTATGCTATTTATATAACCTGTAACGTTATCTTATGCAATGCTATAGTGCATGCAACGTTATTTTATATAACAGACAACGTTGTATACATCTAACTATATTACACGTAATGTTATATTACATATAATGTCATTGTATATAACATATAAAGTTGTACACATGTAACGCTATGTTAGATATATATGTCACGTTATATTGCATGTAACATTATCTTATATACATGCAACGCAACTTTACATAATATATAACGTTATACTACATGTAACGTTATTCTTTACACATGAAACTTCATCTAATGTTTCTTATATATATGTAAATTCATTCTACATGTAAAGTTATTTTATATAACCTGCAATGTTATATACATGTAACTTTATTTTAAATTCCTTTAACGTTATCGACTAATATGTATCTGTCAGTTAAATGCTATACGTGAGACACGCTTGGGCGATCATGTCTCGAAAGAGACATGATTTACAAAGCAGAAGATTTTCTTGCAGTAGGCTGCCATTACTTTCTGCGGTAGACTGGTTGCTAACCAAGGCTATAGAACCCAATTTGTTCTGCCACTTAACCCAAAGCTGGAGGGAGAAGAGAGATGCATGCATTTTCTCAGGGTATTTGAGCATAAGTGAGTGCAACGAATTCAACTGGAATTCGAACTCGGCTCTCCGATTTCTCATTTCTCACTGCACTACAACATCCATTTTTTTCAGTGAGTGGGAATGTGGCTTTGCAGGCTTTCTTCGAACGTAGATCCTTTCTCGCGTAATTGTGAGAGATTCTCGTAAAGTACTAGCTTCCACACATATTGGAAGGATATAGCACATGACTTTTGAACTGTACGGTGCCCATTGGCCATTTCCTGTGCATGTGAGAGATTTTTCTTTTAGGCTCTTATATAACTTCGTGTCAACCGGTTGTTTCACACGTGCATAAGCTATTTAAATGTCAGGAGTAATAACAGACATCTCATGAGGCACGATTTTGCAGTTGGCGGCTATAAGACACCTTCTTTGTTAACCATATTATGAAACTGGTTCCTCTAATGCTTTGGTATGACACTGAGTGCAAGTCTAATGAACTTATTAACCTTTTATTAAATGAATATATGAAAAATTTATATTCTTATATTCATATGAGTAAATTTTAAAAGATTAAATGAAACTTGTCATTACTGCGCAGTAGACGGCAAAGCTTTTTTCTAAGTCTTGTCTGGAACAAAACTACAATTGTAGCGCTCTCAGTGAATAAGAAAGTGTTATTGATATAAATTTGCTCATTAATATTCCATTTACGGTAAATTTGCGTTCATTATTGAAAGAAATGTTTACGGTAAATGTTCGTTTTAACTCCCGACGGCTTTTCCCCTTCAAATTTATCCAAAATAGCATTATCTCTGTGCAAATGTATATACTGAACTCAAATCAACTGTTAGTTATTGAAGAAACTTACCTTTTTTATCTAAATGTCCATAAAAAAAACGAACTATATCTTGCACTTTTTCTCTCCCGTAACTCTCACGAAGTCATATACGTAACTGCAGAATGACATACTGCGTAATGCAACGAATTTTGGCAGATTTTTGGTCGATTTTTCTTTATTTACTGATACTTCCGGCGATGTACTTTCTGTCAGGAAAGTATTGTGCTATTGTATTTCTACGCCCATTACTTTCATGACAGGAAGTACATCGCCAGAAGTTTCAGTAAATGAAGAAAATCGACCAAAAATCGACAGAAAATTGCTGCCTACGTAGAACGTCATTCAGCAGTTAATTACATGACTTCGTGAGAGCTACCTGAGAGAAAAAGTGCGAGATATAATTCGTTTTTTATGGAGTTTCAAAGCAAAAAATGTAGGTTTCTTCAATAACTAATTGTTGATTTCAGTTCAGCATATACATTTGCACAGAAATAATGCTATTTTGGATAAATTTGAAGGGGGGAAGCCGTCGGCACCTAAAACGAACATTTACCCCATTTACTTTCTATATATATCATAAACAAAATGCAAAATACTAATTAAGGATATTCTGGGGTATTTGTTTACTCAACAAGCATTTGTAGTTTATTGTATCCCCAATTTTCATCAGTTTCATAACCAGACGTTTTTGTCAAGTCTAAAATTGGATACGCTCAAGGCACCTAGAAGAGAATCCTCCCGAACAAAATTTAGCAATTGAATAACAAATTGCAATTATTAATTTAGAATAAGTAAAAATATTCATTTTCATCAACCAAAAAGCTGCTTTTTTTTATTGTGCTCGAACCCGTGGATAAACAATGTGGAGTTCATATTTTCTTATTTTTATACAAGTACATTAGACTTTCTCAGACATTATCAACAAACGATGTGGTGTCTGTGTGGTACGTAGAATTCCTTTGTCTGCATCCTGGTCTTTTTTGGGAAGCTTGACTTTGAAATGGTCAAGCGTCACATTATGAGATCTCAATTGATATTATCCAGAACAATATAGAATATTGAGAGGAAATTTTACTCCCGATGGGTACAATAAGTTTTCTTCGACTTACTTAGGTTAGTTTATCCTTGGATGACTTATTTGACTCTGAAATTGTAAATCGATACCCTGATATTCTATGGGGTCTGATCAAAATCAGGTTTTCAGCCCTTTTATTTTGGTTTTTGATTCGGGTTTTGCTTTAAGTATGTATAATTGTAGTTCTTAGTCTCAGCCATGATACCATTTACTCAGAGGACTTATTTCGCCTTCAAAATTCAGTTTGCGACGGAAAACTTATTTAACATCGATACCGGGAAACAAAATTTGACTTACATCCATTCATTTTTCTTTCAATCTACGGTTTCGCTTTGACTGGAAACAGCTATTGCTTTTTAGTCTTTCGTGCCAACGTCCAAAGTGTCTGAGCTCCAGGACCATGGATTAGTTTAAAGCTTTCTTTACACCCGAGCAACGCCGGGCTATACTGTTAGTACATATATATGTACTAGGTGCGATTGGTAAATTGTCGCAATTATTTTATTATTTCAAATATTTTTTAGGCTGAGTCTGAGCTCCAGGACCACGGATTAGTTTTAAAGCTTTCATTATACCCGAGCAACGCCGGGCTATACTGCTAGTATGAGTTAATGGTAAAAGTAAATATACTATTAACTTATTATATCGTAACTTAATTATAAACAGGTTGAAAAAGCAATTTAAAAAATAATTCACTAGTACATATCACTCAAAAATGCTCACAAACACCTAAAATTTATCATCTGCTACAAAATGTTTAAAGCATCTAATGTAATTATTACCGACAACACCTGTCCTCATAAAACTTGTAAACGTAAAAATAATGTTGTCTGTGAATTTTTATACCTGTAAGAGATCGCATCTCCAACGCAAAATACAGAAAACGACATTAAATATTTACATTGAACGCACATACACCACATTCTCTCGTAGAGTAACCTGTCACCTGTCGGAACTCGGCCAGCACATCATGAACGACCAAAGTACAACTCTCAGCATAAGACGCATATACGTAGATAGCACCAAAATACACTACAGCTTCTTATGCAAGGAAAGACTCTAGAAAAATGCAAGGAAAATGCAAGGAAAATGCAAGAACAAGCTCTAGAAGCTATTATTATGCAAAATAATCATCTCCCATTAAATAAGATATCATATAGCACAGGAAATGATATCGTGATGTGCATAGGATATAATAATATATTATTAGTGCATATTTGTTCTTAGAGAGACTACGTTGTTAGTTGCAGAAAACGCTAAGTATTTTTGATTTCAGTGAATAAATAATTGAATATATGGATCAACGAAAAAACAACGTTTGTATATATTATTAAGTAAACCATCGAGCTTTATATTCGACCTCAACAGAATGAAGAGAGTACTGGACGGCTGTTTCGTCCTAGATGTAGGACTCTTCAGCAGTACGCATCCACTACCAGGAATACGAAACGCCGACAGCCAGGTTATTAAGCTGATGTCATACCAACTGTACCACGGGCACTGGTGACGAAGACGTAACGAATTAAGCTTGATGAAGTGCGCCGATGTGCGTTGTGGATATCGGCTCGGAACGAGAAATCGAGGAACCGAGTTCGAATTCCAGTTGAATTCATTGCATTCACTTAAACGCAAATACCCTTGGGAAAGGTATCAGTCCTTCTCTTCCTTCCAGTTATGGGTTAAATAACAGGACAGATTGGGTTCTATAGCCTTGGCTGGCAACCAGTCGACCGCAGAAAGCAATGACAACATAGTGCGGAATAATCTTCTGCCCAGTCAGTCATGTCTCTTTCGAGACATAATCGCCCAAGCGTGTTTCACGTATGGCACTTAACTGAGTAATATATATATATATTAACGAATTTTAACGAAACTTGGTTATAAGCAACCGACAATTTGTAATGAATTATTTTGAACATTATTTTTACCGATACTCGTATTTAAGTAGATATTCTGTTTTTAATTAAACAGTATTTTTATATTTATATCTACCGGCCTGATTATTTACGATAAATTTTTATTACGAAAATGTGTGCTATCCGGGTGAATAAGGAACGAAGCAAAATTTTATAACGTCCAAAACATTAATTTAAAACAGTGCTCGATATATATGTGAATATTTATTATAAATTATATTTTAGAATTTTTATATATCCACCACAAATTATACATTTTGTTTCGACATTGAAATTACAATGTCTCATTAGGTGGTGACAGCGATAATATTTTTCGAATTCTATTAAAAAAAATACAAGATTATTCATAACTTACTTGCTTCCATAAATTACACACACACACACACACACACACACACACACACACACACACACACACACACACATATATATATATATATATATATATATATATATAGGAAAAACTCCTAAAAAGTTGTAAGTTTAAAAATGTATTTTTTTGACAGTAGTTGTTTATTTCTCTCTCTCTCTCTCTCTCTCTCTCTCTCTGTGTGTGTGTGTGTGTCTAATTTATAAAAACAAATAAGTTATCAATAGTCTTGTATTTTTTTTTAATATAATTCGAAAAATATTATCGCTGTTTACTTTAAGTTAATCAATAAGTAAGACATTATTTATTTTTCCAATTTGCAGTAACATTTCACTTAATCTAATCATCTTAAAAATAGTTAACATTTTTTTTTAAATTTCACAGCGGAGATATTATCTTTCGTATAAATTCTATAATTTATTCAGCGAATCTTATTTTTTTCTTTTCCCATTAAATTTTTTGACAATGTATTTTGTTAAAAAAACAAGTATAAGCATCTGCAACAATGATATATTAATTAATATATTAATTTTAATTAGTTAACAACTTATTTGATTAAGAGGAGCAGTAGCAACAGCATTAAAACAAATAAAAATAACTTACTTTTTATCATAATTTTAAATATATAATGTATTATCTAGATTATATTTGGTGCAGTGGATATCGGCTCAGAACGAGAAATCGGGAAGCCGAGTTCAAATTCCAGTTGAATTCATTGCATTCACTTACGCACAAATACCCTTGCGAAAGGTATTAATTATATTATATTCAAGATACATTTGGTTGCGATAATCTATGTATATAAAAGGTAAGATGTTTGTGTGTTGGTCTGTCTATTTGTCTGTAAGTCCTTTATACAAATCCACAATTTTTATACGATTCTCACCAAACTTCATACAAATATTCTTTAGGCTTCCGGTTAGGTCATGAGCTACTTATTTGTTCCGATTTCTTCCCGAAAAATCAATATCGATATCCGATCAAGTCTGATCAAGATCAGGATTTCAACGCTTTTATCGTGGTCTTTGCTGCAGAATTTGCTCTAACATGAGAAAATTATAGTTTTAGTCTCAAACATTAATCCATCTCTTCACTCCAATTATGGGTTAAATAACAGGACAGATTGGGTTCTATAGCCTTGACTGGCAACTAGTCTACCTCAGAAAGTAACGGCAACCTACTGCGGGATAATCTTCTGCCCAGTCTCTTTCGACACATGATCGTCCAAACAGTGTCTCACGTATGGGACTTAACGGAATGTATTATCTAAACATAATACTCTAGTATAGTAATGTTTTTTTTTCGTTGAATATTTTCTTTTTCAATTTCTTTTTAGAACGTCTTTATTTTTTAATTTCATTCGCCTCTCTGTCGCTTAGTAACCCATCTAGGAAAAGGAAATCTCTGAACAACAACCTGCAACTCAAGGTGTTAGTCGTGCCGAGGAGTTAATGGATGCTACGTTATGAGCTCGCGAACGATTCCCAACAGGATATCATTAAAATTCCGTTACCCAATTTGCCTGGGCAAATTCGGGTGGACTTTTGAACCCGTACGTCAGTCGTGGAAACAATATGAGAACTAAAAGTCAAATCAAAAATTCTGGTATGGCTCTCCTTGTTGATAAGCGGGGAGACCGTCTCTTAGGAGGGAAACAACCTGGGGTCGAAGAATCTACCTTAGGAACAAATTCCTACACAAATGATGTACCTCCCGGTCCCCATACCCGGGATAATCTCAATTACGACACTGCAATGTCTCCAATTAGATCTATAACTAATCATTTAGGAAAGAAATGGTAATATGATCTTGTAGAAAATACAAGTTCGTTATGACTGCGTTTTATGAAGCGTTACACAGTCAGTCAGTCAAGTGCCATACATTTGGGCGATCATGTCTCGAAAGATACATGACTGACTGGACAGAAGATTATCCCACAGGTGGTTGCTATTTCTTTCCGCGATAGACTGGTTGCCTGCCAAGGCTATAGAACCCAATCTGTCCTGTTATTTGACTCATAACTAGAGGGAGAAGAGATGTATTTTATTATTAAGTAGTAATTAGTGGGGGATCAGTTTATTACTTCATAACAATATAAAACTGATCCCCCACTTTATGCCTAGCAGAAGCTTTAATCATGTTTTCAACTATTCATTCAGTCTGTCAAGTGCCATACGTGAGACACGCTTGGGTGATCATGTCTCGAAAGATACATGACTGACTGGGCAGAAGATTATCCCGCAGTAGTTTACCATTGCTTTCTGCGGTAGACTAGTTGCCGACCAAGACTATAGAACCCAATCTGTCCTGTTATTTAAACCATAACTGGAGGGAAGTGACGGATTAATACTTTTCCCAAGGGTATTTGCGCGTAAGTGAATACAAGGAATTCGACAGGAATTCGAACTCAGCACCCCGATTTGTCGTTCCGAGTCGATATCCACTGCACCACAATGCACAAACCTCAGAAAAACATCACTCACTGAACACATGACATTTGAATAGAAAAGGTTGGACAAACAATTAGAAAGTCTATTGAAAAAAATAATCTATGAAGGTACATTATGAGAAATAACCTATTGACGGATGCTGACACTTGAGAAATAAAAAGACTGTAACCAGAATAGTTGAATCAATAGAACCTAAAAGAGAACCAGAAATGGACATAAAAAGTTCTAACATCACACAACCACAGATCGTAATCAAGTAATTGAAATATACACCAATCGCTGTGAAGATAATAAATTTTTAGAAGAGCTGAAAAGGCAATAAAATAAGTCCAAAACACACTAAACCGAATTATTTTACGAAAAACAAGAATAGTATGCAAAAACCCATAAAGAAATCATTAAGCATTTAAGTCAGTCACAAAATATTAAAATGAAAGAAATAAAAACAACTCTCAGAATGACAACAAACCTAGCATAACCTCAAAATTATTAAACTGTATAATGCAGCACTCAACTCTAGATGAAGTATCCCCACATGTTTCAACAAAACAATATATGCATCATCAGTCGCAAAAATTAAAATAATTAAAGATCAAAATAACAAAGGCAGTCTCTTAGACATGAAAATCAACCTTGGAATAGAAAAATAGACAACGAAATTGAACAAAATAGATGTTAATTATCAGTACTCGATGAAGTGGCAAGCGGAACAAATGTAAGGGCTAAAAAAGACAAAAAAGTCAAAAGAAAATACAATATTAGTAATGAAAATGAAGTCTTATCATCTAAAGAAAAAAATAAAGCAAACTAGGTTTCAAAGAATTAGACATTATGAAAAAAAGAACAAGATTTTACAGACAGAAGATCTTTCAAACCTACGCGAAGAAATTTTACAGAGAAATAGGCAAACAAAAATTGAAGTGACTACCCCACCCACCAAAAACAAACAAACAAAATTAGAGGTTATATAGTACTGAGAAAAAATACAGGCTTGTCTACAGAACATAACAAAGAAGCAGATTGTGTTACGCAACTGGTAGAACGGATGAAAAATGAACCAGAATAAACATGGGCGGGAATCACAGAAGAGGGGGTCTGAATTTGCACTGAAAAAAAAAGAAATAAGAGGAAAGCAATACTTAGCCTCAGTCATATAAATTGAACTTATAAGTCTGGAGAAATAAACAAAGAAATAAAGGTGACTTTTTTTCTCCCTTACTATTACGTCTGTCCTTAATAGCATTAACCAGCTAACATAACGGGACGGAATACATGGTTAAAATATATCTAAAAATAAATCTTTTTTTACATGTATAACTTAAAGTTTTATGCAACGAATGACAGTGAGTTGGAAGGATTCCAGAAAACAGTAAAATGTTTCAGTGATTACATTAAAATGGAATTCGGTTTAGATAAATGTAGTAAAACCAAAATTTTATGAGAACTTTATGGGGATCACTACAACAAACTTTCTTTATTATCTTAGACGTTGGGAGAGCAATCAAAGATTTATAGCAAAAAGAAACTTATAAGTACCTCAGTGAAAATAAGGGTGAAGGAATTCACAATGAAAAATAAAAGAAACAATGCAAAAACTACTATAGAAGGGTGCGACTGATATTAAGAACTGAACTGAAGTCTCAGAAGAGAATTATGGCCATAAATAGACTTGTCATACCCGTGATTCAATATAGTTTCAATATCTTGCCATGCCCGTGGTTTAATATAGTTTCAATATCTTGCCCTGCCCATGGTTCAATATAGTTTCAATATCTTGCCCTGCCCGTGGTTCAATGTCGTTTCAACATCTTGCCCTGCCCGAAGGTTCAATGTAGTTTCAACATCTTACCATGTCCTTGATTCAATATATTTTCAACATCTTGTACTGGATTCTAAATGATATTAGACGAATGGATTTTAAGACAAGAAACCTTCTTTCTAAGCCTAAAATGCACATTCCAAATCTGTTGTAGACCGTCTATATATATTCCGTAAAGAAGGTGGAAGTGGTCTTATTCAGATAGAATTGTCATACAAGACAGCAACTGTTGGCTTACTACAAGGTAGCCCAAAAAAAGTTCCGTCCGTTTTTTTAATTAGTCATTGAATGAAATTACAATATATACGAAATGCGTGTAGCAATTGTTTTCAAATTCTGACAGCGGGAAGTAGGAACATCAGACGTTATAAAAAACACGTGCATCTTCCCTGCTATCAGTTATAAGCCGAACAGCTGTGAGAAGGCGGAAGTGTCTAGAGATCTCGTTCGGGGCTGTTTGCTTTACGACTTCAAAGTGGGCTTATCAGCAGTTGCATCAAGTCGCCGTATATGTCAAGCGTTTGAGGATAGTGCTGTGGATGAACGTACTGCAAGGCATTGGTTTCGAAAATTCAAGTCGGGAGACTTGTCTCTCCATGATGAGCCTCGCAGTGGACGACCACAGGTCTTGAATGACGGAGTACTGAAGGCGGCACAGTAGTCTAACGTGTGGTGAACTTGCAAGACAGTTCAACGTTTCCGATGAAACAGACTTCACCTGCACCGCCTAGGTAAGACATACAAACTGAGCAAGTGGATTCCGCAAACGTTGTTGGAGATCCACAAGGAACAACGAGTGGCAGCCTGCGTATCGCTGCTTTCTCGCCACCGTACCGCATCCTTATTCAATCCAGTGCTTACCAGTGATGAAAAGCGGGTTCTGCACGAAACTCCCAAGCGTTGTTGTCCCTCACACCGCAAGACCGCCTATGCAAGATTATGTTTTGTGTCTGGTGGACAGGTCGTCAAGTGGTTCATTATGAACTGCTACCAACGAGACAAACAGTCACTGGAGACCTATACTCTCAGCAATTGAAACGTGTGCAACAGGCATTGCGCCAGAAGGAACCAGCACTTGTGAATCGCAAGGGTCTGCTTTTCCTCCACGACAACGCCAAGCCACATGTCGCGCGAGTAGTCGGGATACTATACAGCAACTTGTGTGGGAGACTTTGTGCTATCCACATTATTCACCTGACCTTGCGCCATCCGATTACCACTTCTTCCACTCCCTGAATAATCATCTTCCTGGGTTTACTTCGAAGACTAAATATAATTTACACATACTGTGAAGCGTTTTCTTTTTTCCTTTAAAAAAGGACAGAACTTTTTTTGGTTACCTTGTAACATATATGAAAACAACAAATACTAGGTAATACAATTACACAAATAACACGAAAACAGAAAGAAAAAATATTCAATTATGAAAGAAGGTGGGATATACAAACGAGATTTTGTAGAAAGCCAAAGAGCCAATTGCTGCAGCAAAAAATAGGGGAAAAGCTAAGAATAAAGCGCTTGGACAGATGAAACAACTCAGACAAGACACACTTTTGCATGTTTAATATCTAGGACGTGCCAATAACGCCGATATTGATAAACTTAATACTCATCGACGGTTACAAACATTTAGATTAAAGGCTGAAACGGAAGGCCTTAGTCTTTCAGCCCAAGACGAGAGTTTTTTACTAGAATATTTCAGTCAAATATCATGCATAATAATTTGGATCCTAAATGAACGTTCTGTGACAAATATCAGGAAATCTCAGGATGTTCTCTACTTATGCCAAATGCATAAAAGAATCACTACAAGACAATAAGGAAATATTTACATTGGACAATGTGAAAACACTTTGGAAAATATGTAAACAACACTGGTATGAGCAAGAAAAGCTGAAAAGAAAAAATTCTACTAACTGGAATAGCTTATCCAGCAGACTGTAACATAGCAACCAAAGAATTTGAAAAAAAAAAAACTATCGTAGTAGAGAAATCAACATAGAAAAATGTGGAAATTAAAAACAATTGTAGTACCAGTCATAGTACGTGCACTTGGAATGATAAAAATGAAATACGATATCACATTGAAAAAATCCCTGAAAATCCCAGTTTAAGAGAAATACAGAACAATGTCCTAATAAGGACATCCCAAAAAATAAGAACTTTGTCTATGTAACGCTAGGGTATAGGTTACAAATCCTAGATCATCCAACAATTAACAGAAATGCAAAAAAAATAAAATGGCACACCAGCAAAAATGGATTAGAATGACTAAAAACATTTTGGAAAATCCCAAGACAAGCAAATTTAATTTTGTCAAATAGGAAATCGATTGACCACGTGCTCAAAGAAAAGGTCAGTCAGTTAAGTGCCATACGTGAAACACGCTTGGGCGATCATGTCTCGAAAGAGACATGACTGACTGCGAAGAAGATTATCTTGAAGTAGGTTGCCATTGCTTTCTGCGGTAGAATGGTTGCCAGCCAGTGCTATAGAAATCAGTCTGTCCTGTTGTTCGACTCAAAGCTAGGGGGAATAGATGTATTAGATTATTAAGTAGTAATTAGTGGGGGTTCATTTTATTACTTAATAGAACTTATAGAACGCAATCTGTCCTGTTATTTAACCCATAACTGGAGGGAAGAGATGGATTAATACTTTTCCCAAGGGTATTTGCGCGGAAGTGAATGCACTGAATTCAACTGGAATTCGAACTTGGCTCCCCGAATTCTCGTTCCGAGCCGATATCAAATGCATCACAATGAAAGAAAAAAACGAAGCCAAATTTCGCGATCAGATGATAAATTAATTTTCTAACCAATGAAAGGAAGCGATTTGCAAAACAGAGAGAAAAGTTAGTAATCCAGTTTAAAAAGGTGAATCGGGACGGAAAGTCAGAATCAGTCAGTCAGATGGGAGCACAGAGAGACAATCCGCAAGATGTGACTAAAAAATTTTAATTTGCCGACCCAGATGGATGGTGGGGCGGCGATAATAAGGAATAATTAGAAGTGACATTTGATGGGGAGATGTGGAAGGCTTTGATGACCGGCGTGTGTATACATCGCTTATATAAAATACGCTAAACTTTCCCTTCTCTGATTCCATGCGCCTATGGCTGCGGGGTTAGCGACTCCGACTGACATCAGATCAGTGGACTTTCGATCCCGGCCGGAAGCAAGTAGATGTCTAGCCACACTGATGAGCTGTGATACAGCGAAACAGGCTTGTATGTGGATGACGAATATATATATACATATAAAGGGGAGTTTTTCCAAATCTTATTATTTTTCTATACAACATTTTTTTTGCTCTTCAAAACACACACACACACACACACACACACACACACACACACACACACACACACACACACATATATATATATATATATATATATTTGTACTATCAGTTTTTCTCCCCACCAATCCAGGCATGAAATATATCTTCATTCAAGGGAAGATAAGATTTCATTATTAAGTCCAACCGAAACATTAGAAATTTCCGCTACATTTTAGAAATTTGTTAATTACATATTAAAAGTGTTTTGAAGACCCACCTCATTTGATAGATAAACAAATTTTAGCTTTACCTACCTATCGGCATCTACTGGGGTATGGGGGACATTAGCTCTCACCCACGACAATTTGCACATTTAATTCTTTATACCGTGATTCAGTGAAGTGGAAATTAAGAAGTGTAATTGTTTCATGAAGGCTCAACTTAATGGTCCTACTAGCAGTATAGCCCGGCGTTGCTCGGATGTAATGAAAGCTTTGAAACTAATCCATGGTCCTGGAGCTCAGACACTTTGGATGTTGGCACGAAAGACTAAAAGCAATAGTTGTTTCCAGTTAAAGCGAAACTGTAGACTGAAAGAAAAATGAATGGATGTAAGTCAAATTTTGATTTCCTGGTATCGATATCAAATAAGTGTTTTCCGTCATAAACTGAATTTTGAAGGCTAAATAAGTCCTCTGAGTAAATGGCATCATGGCTGAGACTAAGAACTACAATTATACCTACTTAGAGCCAAACCCGAAGCAAAAACTAAAATAAATGGGCTGAAAAAATACAGACATACAGGCAGATAAACAGACACATACACAAATATCTTGCCTTATATCTTATATATATATATATTATCGATTTTCTATTGTAAGAACTGCAACCTTGAAACCTCTGAATATCGTTTCTTATGTCTTTGTCTATGAGTGTATCAAATTTGATTAAAATCGGACCACTCCTTCTATAACCCTATTTTTTCGATTATCGATTTTCGCTATTTATCAGTGGTACCTCGACACAACATCTAACTAAGAACACTCGCAGACGCTTATAGTACAACTGTGTAAACTTTCAAGAAAATCGGTTCAGACGTTTCGGAGTCTATAGGTAACGGGCACACACACACACACACACACACACACACACACAAAGTTCCATTTATTAATAAGTTTAGATTTAGATATAAAATGACGTTATCATGATTCTGCCAGTAACACAGACTCCAAATACATCATCCAGTCCCTTTGCACCGTTTGGAAAATTCGGAGACAACGCCCATGACTATGTATGCCTGTCCATGTGTGTTGTTTTCTGTATGCATGTATGTGCGTGGCGGTGTCTATTTCTATCACTCTCTCTCTCTCTCTCTCTCTCTCTCTCTCTCTCTCTCTCTGTTATCTCTGTTTTCTCTCTGTTTCTTTTCTGTCTTTCTTTTTTTATGTGTGTGTGTGTGTGTGTGTGTGTGTGTGGAACAGAGGAAGAAAGAAAGAAATAATGAATAGGAGAAGGGAGAAAAGAAACCAGCACCCTCTCCATTCATGAATCTTTTCCTTTGAAAGCCTGACGATAGCCGAGAGATTAATAAAAATTTATGATCAAAGCGTCCTGACTAAATGCAAGAAGGAAAATGAAATGGAGGGGAAAAAAAGCAATTGATACATCATCAAAGATCGATAATTCCCCCAACGCCTTTCTGTCCCGCTTCGAGCCAATCACTAAATGTGTCAAATATCAAAGGTCACTGTGTCAGCTTCTGTTATAAATAAATCAAACATGTCCTAATTTCGTTAAAAACACAGCAACAATAAAACCACTTTCAAAACACCGCAAAATGAAATAAATATATACGAAATTAAGTATCGATACCAAAAATAAATAAATCCCGTATTATTTTATTTTCAGAAACATGGCTCTCCGCGATTTCTTATCCTTGTAGCCAACATTTTTTAACTGTTTACCATACCTCAATGTTCGTGTTCTGTTTTTCATTTACTTAACCACAGTGGTAGTTTAATCGCTGTTTCTACTACGCTAATATGTGCTGTGAGCGTTAAATTCTCTAAGCATTCTTTCCTCCTTATGTCCCAGAAATACCAACCATCTTTTTCTGATCATTAGTGTTAGTGTCTATTTCCTTTTCATTTGCCTTAAAAAGAACAGGTAAGTGTTAGTTGCTTAGGGCGCTATCAAATATCAGGAATATATCGATACATCTATTCCTAAAGATGTCAATTTAAAGAGATTGAAATGAACACCGATAAATATAGTTCAGCAGTGACTGATAACTAGATCAATATAAATCTTCTTCTTCAATGTGTTGTCTCCTTTCAAGACGCTCGAGATCATGGCTCTCCACAATTACTGTCTTCCTCTGGGTAAATGTTTTCTTTTTACTATTCGTTGAATGAATGTTTCATTTTGTCTGTCTCTTTTACATTCAATATGTTATGCGTGTTTTCTAATCCTGCTTTCCTCGAGATATTTCAACGTCCTGGGTATGACGATAAACTGCATCAGGTAGCAAGGCCTCTAATCGGGAGGTTTTCAGGATCATAAAACCACCACTTAATTGTTGTTGCTCCCAGAGTCGTAGTACCCGTTAGGGCTCAGCTAACCTCTAAAAATCACTTTTTTAAAAATCATTTCACCCCAAGTAAGGCAGTACCGTCAGGGGACGACATAAGAGAGTTCAAATTCTAGACAGGAGGAGAGTGAAGACAAAGACGAACCAGCTACGGGGAGGGGGCAAGAGAAAGATGTGAATACAGGAGTGAAGACAGTTGCAAAGGTAGAGAGAAAGAAAAAGAACAAGATACATGGGGTTATGTAGAAAGGACTGAAGTTAAGTGGATAAGAGATGGGAATTGGCATTGCATTTAAAGTCCTGGAGGTTGTAGACGTCAGGAAAGAAAGTATATGGAAGGGAGTTCCACAAGCGGGAAGCGCGAGAAAAGCTGCTGTTGGAGTAGAATTGTCGCCTGCATTTGGTTGATCTAACTGTAAAAGGGCGGGACCTTGTTGCTAGTCTTGTTGCTCGGTTAATTCCTTTGAAAGGGGCAGCAGTGACCTAAGTTCGTCAGAGCAGAAACCATGAAAATATGTATAGAAGAGACAGAGGGAAGCCACATCCCACCGATGAGAAAGTGAATGGAGTCGAGCTGCCAAGTCTGGACTGATCACATGACAGATTCTTCTTTGGAGCCTGTCGAGAACACTGAGACGAACAGAGGGGCACCTGACCAGATATGACAGCCGTATTCCATGCACGGTCGAATGGTTGACTTGTATATATGCAAAATTCATTCAGGCGGAAAAAAAACTTCCTGGTCCGACACAGTGACCCAACCAACGATTTAGCTTTTGATTCAATGTAACGATTCCACTTGATGTCGGAAGATAGGGTAAGGCCGAGGAGGCGCAGTGTATTGCTTTCAGGGAGACTTACTTAGTCCATGCTTATGGATGGCAGGAGAGATAGCCTGTGATGGTTGACAGATAGGAGTTTCGTTTTAGAAGCATTGAAATTTACGAGTCACATCTTACCCCAGTCCACCACTGAGTAGAGGGCCTTCTCAAGATCACCAGCAAGGTTATGTTTGTCCGCCTCGCCGGATTTCTTACTGATGCGGTAGTAAATGGTGGTGTCATCTGCGTGGATGCCTACTTGGGATTTGATCACGTCTGGGAGATCATTTATGAAAATTAGAAAGGGCGTCGGGCCTAGGATAAGGCCATGGGAGATACCAGCGTTCGTGCGCTAGGATGTGGAAGCATCCCCATTCAAGACGACACTTTACAAAAATAAGTCAATGAAATCTGTTATAGAAAATGATTTCTAACAAAAATACATCATTTTACAGTGAAACCGATGAAATGTAACCGCAATTTCTACTCCAATATCTTCTTTTCTCGCACTTCCCGATTGTGGAATTCCCTTCCGCATGCTTGCTTCCCCGACGGCTATAACCTCCAGGAGTTTAAATGTAAGGTCAATAGACACCTCCTAACACACTAACCCTCCCATTCTCTCCAACTCTCCCCCTATGTACATCCTAACTCGTCTATCGCCCTGTGTAACCCCCTGCGCTATAGTGGCAGTGGAATGCCTTGCTTGGGATGACATGATTAAAAAAAACATACGAAAATATCCGCCAAATCTTAGCAACATTAAGTCACCCACTGAGGTGATGATCTGCCGTTAAACAAAATAAAGTAGAAATTTCAACTCTATTTCTGGTATTTGCTATAAGTGTTGTGGTGCAGTGGATATCGGCTCGGAACGAGAAATCAGCGAGCCGAGTTCGAATTTCAGTTGAATTCCTTTCATTCACTTAAGCGCAAATACCCTTGGGAAAGGTATTAATCCGTCTCTTCCTTATAGTTATGGATCAAATAACAGGACAGATTGCGTTCTATAGCCTTGGCTGGCAACCGGTCTACCGCAGAAAGCTATGACAACCTACTGCGGGATAATCTTCTTCCCAGTCAGTCATGTCTCTTTCGAGACATGATCGCCCAAGCGTGTTTCACGTATGGCACTAAACTGACTGACTGTCCTCCTTGCTTCCATTTTCTTTAAAACATTGTCGTTGCTCACCTATTCAATCCACGGTATTCTCACCATCCTTCTGTATAACCATATTTTTATTGCTTCAACTCTTTTCTCCATTTGTAATGTGATTGTTCAGAAAGGAAGGGCTGATATTGCATAACTGTTCATTCTTTTTTTCTTTGTCTCTAATGAAATGTTCATGTTTCTTAATACTTTGCTTAGCTTTTGAAAAGTACCTTTCCCAATGCCGTTACACCTTCGGGTTTCAGTGACGCATTTTCTGTCCTCTGTTAAAACATTTCCTAGATGTTTAATATGTTGCACTTGTTTATTTTTTGGTGTCTTCAATTTGTAATTTGCATGTTGGACTGTTTTTTTTTTGTTTGTTTGTTTTTTTGTACTGACACCTGTAAACTCTGCCTTTGTACAAATTGGTGTTTAGTCTTTTCTTCTTGCTTTCCTTTGCTGCTTTCTGTGGGAATTCCAACAGTTTACTTTCTCTGCCTGCAATTAACGCTCTACCATCTGCATGTCTAATGTTGAATGCTGGTAGAACTTTTTAGGATTATTTCACTGTAAAGTTTCAATAAGTCTTTCGAGAACGAAGATCCTTCTTCTACAGTCATTTCTACTTCCAATATTTACAATGTTCGGACCGTTCTCCTAAACTTTGTTGCCATATTCATAACATTTCAGTAGTTGTACACTTCACCCTTCTTCTATATATGTCTATATTTATCATAAGAGGCATTGTTATTGTTTAAACTTTTCACATTGTTCGAATTGTTGCCCTCGTCTTTGTTGCCATATTCACAACATTTCAGTAGTTGTACACTTCACCCTTCTTCTATATATGTCTATATTTATCATAAGAAGCATTGTTATTGTTTAAACTTTTCACATTGTTCGAATTGTTGCCCTCGTCTTTGTTGCCATATTCACAACATTTCAGTAGTTGTACACTTCACCCTTCTTCTATATATGTCTATATTTATCATAAGAGGCATTGTTATTGTTTAAACTTTTCACATTGTTCGAATTGTTGCCCTCGTCTTTGTTGCCATATTCACAACATTTCAGTAGTTGTACACTTCACCCTTCTTCTATATATGTCTATATTTATCATATGAGGCATTGTTATTGTTTAAACTTTTCACATTGTTCGAATTGTTGCCCTCGTCTTTGTTGCCATATTCACAACATTTATCAACGCCGAGGTGATTCAGCACCTTATGACCAAAGGGCTTCTCTCTGACAAACAGTATGGGTTTCGCTTCACCAGGTCTACTGCTGATATGCTAACGACCATTACCGAGTACATATACCAGGCACTCGACAAGAATGGTGAAGCCCGAACCGTTGCCTTGGATATCTCCAAAGCATTCGACAGGGTCTGGCATGCTGGCCTCTTGTGCAAACTGCGGAGCTATGGGATAACTGGACATCTGTCTGACCTCATCCAGTCCTTCCTCTCTAACCGCACATTAAAGGTGGTATTAAATGGGCATGCCTCCCAAAACTACCAGACGAACGCGGGCGTCCCTCAAGGTTCTATCCTAGGTCCCACGCTATTTCTGATCTACATTAATGATCTCCCCGACACCATTAGATCCCAAGTTGGCATGTATGCCGACGACACAACAATCTACTCCCGCATCGATCAGAAACCAGGTCTGGACGACAAAGTGAACCTCGCTGCCGCACTGGAAAGGGACCTCCAATCCGTAGTGACCTGGGGTAGGAAATGGTTGGTAAATTTCAATGCCTCCAAAACAAAGCTGTTATCAACTAACCACCATAGACTATCGCATCTACCTCCCATTAGCATGGGACAGGCTAGCCTCACAGAGAGTAAAATACTACGCCTCCTTGGCCTTACACTCTCGGCGGACCTCAAATGGAATGACTATATTGAATCCATTGCCAAATCTGCTGCTATGAAAGTCGGCTCTCTGTGCAGGGCCCGGAAATTTTTCCCACCTGAAACTATTCTGCACATATACAAATCTACCATCCGCCCGTGTATTGAATATTGCTGCCATATCTGGTCGGGTGCCCCTGCTGCTCTCCTTGGGCTTCTTGACAAAATACAAAGGAGGATCTGTAACGTGGTTGATACTAACTTGGCAGACCGGCTGCAGCCGCTCTCACACCGGCGTGATGTAGCTTCCCTGTGCCTCTTCTACAAGTACTTTCATGGCTTCTGCTCTGATGAGCTTAGATCACTGGTGCCGCCCAAGCACGAATTTACACGAGATACTAGATTAGCAACTAGGTCCCACCCTTTTACAGTTAAACAAATACGATGTAACCGTAAATTCTACTCCAACAGCTTCTTTTCTCGCGCTTCCCGCCTGTGGAACTCCCTTCCACAAGTCTGCTTTCCCGACAGTTACAATCTCCAGGTGTTTAAATGTAGGGTCAATAGACACCTCCTATCACACTAACTCCCAACTATTCTCACAACACTCTCATCTATCCAACCCTCATTCTCGGTATCCTCACCCGCCTATCACCCACCCTCTGTTATGTCCTATATTTAACCAGCCTTTCTCCTCTCTACGTAGCCCCCTGCACAGTAGTGGCAGTGACATGCCTTGCTCGGGGTGAAACGCTTATAAAAAAAAAAAAAAAAAAAAAGTTGTACACTTCACCCTTCTTCTATATATGTCTATATTTATCATAAGAGGCATTGTTATTGTTTAAACTTTTCACATTGTTCGGATTGTTGTCCTCATCTTTGTTGCCATATTCACAACATTTCAGTAGTTGTACACTTCACCCTTTATACGCTCCAGCCATCTTCAGGATCTATAATTCTGAGATGAGGTATTGCCATGACTTACACTATTTAAATGTTGTGCTCATCTTTGTTGCCATATTTACGACGTTGTATGTTCCGGCCTTTTTCAGGTGATTGGAATGTTGAACTGAATCCTTTATTTCGTTTGATGGGATATATTTTTCTAGTTCCACGTTCCCTGCTAAAACTAGAACAATCCACTCCGGTGGACGAAATAATCAGTTCAGCTAGAAATTAAAAGCTCCTGAAAAGGGCTCCAGCGTACAACGGCCGAAACGTCTTGAATATGGCAACAAAGATGAGGACAACAGTCTGAGTTTAAGAGTTTGAGTGGGTTTTGTTTAACGGCATATCAACCTCTGTGGGTTATTTAATGCCAAAAAGGTAGGGTTTAAAGTATTTTTTTTTAATGTTCGGTTATAGTGAGAATGTTGATTTAGTCAGATAGAGATGAATTTTTTTTTTATTTTTGAAACTGAAAATGTCTTCTAGTTTTGTATTCAAAGATTTATTGCTCGTAATAATTTTTTTTCCTTCAAAAATGTGTTATGGTAATAATTTCATTTCCATATTGTATTGTTGGTAATATTTTTCATTCAAAAATGTATATTTTTCTATAAAAATCTATTTTTATACTTTCATCATGTTTTGACACCAGTTTGGGGATTAACTATTTGCCCACAGCTGGGACCCTAACAGGTGCTACCACCCCAGGTCAGAGTGGGCCTGGGAACGACAGCAACTAAGAGGTATTTCCATGCTCCTCAAAACCTCCCAATAAGAGGCCTTGCTGCCGGATGCAGTTTGCCGTCATACCCAGGACACAACAGTCTGAACAATGCAAACTGTATAAATAATTTCAACAGCCCTTTCTACCTTTGTGAATTTACTGAATTCATTTTCTATCCACGTGCAACTGGTTTGCTTCCAGTATAATTTCTGAATTATTCTAACATCCTTCCCCAAATAGATCAAGCTAACCAAACAGTAACAGCAGTTGTTTTTTTTTGTTTGTTTGTGTGTGTGTGTGTGTGTGTGTGTGTGTGTGTATGTGTGTGTGTGTGTGTGTGTGTGTGTGTGTGTGTGTGAAGTACATTATCAAACGCTTTTACATAATCTATAAAACACAGGTATACATTCTTTTGCTCTTGTATTGCTCTTTCTGATATCCTTCTGAACAGAAATATAGTTTCCCTGGTTCTAATGTCTTTAACAAAACTTGTCAACAGACAGATATACAGGTGGATTTTAAAAGACTTATTTCAACTGGCAGAAAAGAGAAGATTGATATAGATAACTGAATATACACGGACAGGATAAAAATGCGAATATATATTTATATATATCTTTGTCATTTTATTATTTCATTCCAAGCAAGGCAATAAAGCCACTAAGATCCAAGGGGACTGGTTGGAAAGAGACAGAAAAAGACAATTGATATTCGTTTAACTTTTTGTAAGCGGTAGTTGACAGAAAATAAATAGTCAGAAATTATTTTTACAAGTAAGAAATGTGAGAGAAGAAACTACTAACACAGAACTTACGACTGCAAGCCGCATTTTTAAAGTGAGTATGATTTTTCTTTCGTAATCATTTTCCCCTCGTGCAAACGAGTAAAGCAACTAAGACACAAGGGTTTATGGATATTGTTTTATCGCCGAGGTGACATTACGATGCCAGATACGTAGCCCCATGCACATCAGTGGCGTTAAAAAAAAAAAGATGATGCGTTGAAATATCTACAGCACAATATCCGTGCTAATGGATATTAAGTACAAACAAGATAAACACAGATAAGTCAGAACAACAATAATTAAAAGAGAGACGAGATTAAGTTGTTAGAGTCGCAGATAGCATAGTCCGATAATATTCGTCAATGACACTCCGAATTATTTACGACCTCCCCACGTGAGAAGAAGCCCGAGTTAGATGCGGCACAAAGTCAATTAATATGGGTAAAACTGAGCTCGTAAGCTCAGACAAAATTCTTGTTTGCTTTTTCCTAGATGAGATTCTACTCTTCGGCGGAGATTCGTCTGGGTTCCTCTCCGCCCGAAGACAGGGCGTTCGACAAAGTGAACGACTGACGCATGCAGTCGATCTCCTCAAAACGTCAATGACACTCCGAATCTCTGACTGCCATTAATTCTTATTTATATAGTTAATTCGGTCCACAGATCCATTCCATCTTTGAGAGTGCTAGAGGGGTGTCAGCCGCTCTACAACAGGTATAAAAGAATTAGGGACAAAATCATGAATAATGAGAGGAAAAAGAAATGAGTAATCAGGAAGGCAGTAAGTAGCAATTGACCTTGCATTTGCGTTTATTCAGATTTAAAGTTGGCTGGAAAGCATGAAGCTAGTCGGGAGGTCTACAAGGGAGATAAGAAATTGTTAGCATCGAACTGACGGTTACATCTATCCAGCTTGAATGCAAACTGACTAGATCACGACGCCGGTCTAATACTGCGCATAATTTCAAAATGTCTAGATAGCATAACGAGCTATCACCATGAAATTATTTATAGAAAATATACTGTGAGGCAATTTACGGCGATGAGAAAATGACTGAAACCGAAACACCAGATCAGGACCAATAATATTGCCGATTCTTCTTTGGATTTTAACAAGGAGCTCAAGGAACCTATCATCTGACCATAAATGACAGCAATATTCTAAGCATAGACAAATGGCAGACTTCTTGATATGAAGATGGAAGTTTATTTTTTATATCTTTGTTGTATATTTTAGTCTGGGAAAGTATTGTTTCCATTAGGAAAGGTGAGACTGGAAAACAAAACTGAGGCATAGTTTAATATCTTTATAATACTTGATGGCTGCGCATTTAAGAACTTTTCTTCTGAATAAAGTTCAGTCAATCAGTTAAGTGCCATACGTGATACACGCTTGGGCGATCATGTCTCGAAAGAGACATGACTAACTGGACAGAAGATTATCCCGCAGTAGGTTGCCTTTTCTTTCTGCGGTAAAGTGGTTGCCGACCAAGGCTATAGAACCCAATCTGTCCTGTTATTTAACCCATAACTAGAAGGAATAGACAGATTAATACCTTTCCCAAGGGTATTTACGCGTAAGTGAAAGCAATGAATTCAGCTGGAATTCGAACTCGGCTCGCCGATTTCTCGTTCCGAGCCGATATCCACTGCACCACAACGCACATATACTTTCCAGACTAGCATACACAACAAAAATTTAAAAAATTCATCTCTTTTTAACATCTGATAACATAAAATTATACTTCAGAATAAGTCTATGATGTTTTTTTAAATATTTAATATTTTCTTATGAATTTTTATGAGAGTTTTTTTTAAATAGTTAACAATATTTCTATAGAGAAACAAATTCTTCTTCTATGTGCCTTGTTCTTTCAGGACGCAGGCGATCATGGCTTTCCACGTCTCCCTATCCCTGGTGGCTCTTAGCACTCTTTCTCCTGATACACCACCTAAACCCCGCTCTACCATCGACTAGGTCAAGACCATTAATCTAGAATATAAATGTATCGAAATTAGCATGGCCACAAAATGAGGGATCAGTTTATATATTGATTATAATATAGAATTGATCCCCATTTTATATTCACTATTTCTTATAAAAGGTTGACATATATATTCTTCTTCTATGTGCCTTGTTCTTTCAGGACGCAGGCGATCATGGCTTTCCACGTCTCCCTATCCCTGGTGGGTCTTAGCACACTTTCTCCTGATACACCTCGCAACCCCCGTTCTGCCATCCACCTGATCAGGCCAATCAAGTGCGTTATTCGCTGCTTTCCTCTCTCTCTTTTTCCCTCTATCTGGCCAGTTAGTATCAGGTTCTCCAAGCCCTCCTTCCTCATTGCATGTCCCAGAAACTTTGGATGTTTCTTCCTGATGCTCAGCATTAATAGAAAGAAATACCTTACTTGAAATTAAATTAAATTCAACGCTTTGTCTTGAAGTTTGTCACGAAAGAAACGCGTAGGTGAGAAAAATTGTCTTCGTTATTTATTTTCATACTGTATTTACATTATTCGTACTATTGCTCTCATCTTTGTTACCACTTGTACGACGTTTCGGCCGTTGTACGCTCCGGCCTTCTTCAGGTGCTAGAAATTTCGAACCGAAACTGTTATTACAATCACTGGGGTATACGAACTCTATTCCTTGAGTACGATTTACTCTCGTCTCGTCTCGATCACAAATCTGCCGAGGCTGAAAAAGCAAACCTCGCTGCCAAGCTTGAAAAGGACCTCCAATCCGTGGTGGACTGGGGCAAGAAATGACTCGTAAATTTTAATGCTTCCAAAACGAAGCTGCTATCTAATAACCACCACAGACAATCGTTCCTCCTGTCCATTAACATGGATTACGCTTCTTTATCTGAAAGCGAAACACTGCGCCTCCTCGGGTTGACTCTCACACCAGACCTCAAGTGGAAAAACTATATAGAATCCGTAGCTAATTCCGCCGCTAAGAAAATCGGTTCTCTGTGTAGGGCCAGGAAGTTTTTCCCGTCCGAAACAATCCTGCACATATACAAGTCTACCATCCGCCCGTGCATTTAGTATTGCTGCCATATCTGGTCTGGTGCTCCTGCTATCCACTTAGGTGTCCTCGATGAAATCCAACGGAGAATCTTTAATGTGATCGATCCCGACTTGGCATCTAGGATACAGTCGCTTTCTCACCGACGCTTTCCTGTGTTTTTTCTACAAATACTTTCACAGTTTCTGCTCCGATGAACTTAGCTTGCTGGTACCACCTATATACGAATTTCCTCGAGCCACAAGATTAGCAATGAGGTCCCACTCTTTTACTGTGAAACCAATAAATTGTAAACGCAAATTCTACTCCATCAGCTTCTTTTCTCGAACTTCCCGCCTGTGGAATTCTCTTCCGCAGACTTGCTTTCCTGACAGCTATAATCTCCAAGAATTTAAATGTAAAGTCAATAGTCATCTTCTGTCTCACTAACTTACATCCTCTCTCTCATGCCTTTCTACATCCACCCCACTCTCATCAGTACTCTCTTCCCTCTCCTACTCTCTTCCTAACACCCCTAGCAACCTCTGACTCCTCATAACATTCCTCCTCGTCCACCCAACTCTCTTCAGTAATCTCTTCCCTCTCGTATTCTCTTCCTGACACCCTCTGCATCCTCTCACTCATCAACATTCCTCCTATGTAACCCCCTGCACAACAGTGGGAGTAAAATTCCTTGCTTGGGGCGACACGTTTATAAAAAAAAAGCCTCGAATGGAAGTTATGGGTTATCTCCATCTAACACTGCAAGTTACTTGTTCACCACTGCTGTAGCTTGATACTGAACTTACAACTCTAAAAGTCAAGTCAGGAATTAACCAACGTCTATATCCAATGGGCCATGTGTCCCTTGCCAGACTACAGCAGTGGTGAACAAGTAACTTGCAGATTTAGGAGATAACTCATGACTACCAGAAGAGGCAAGGAATGAGACTGATATACCCCAGTGATATACCCTCAGAATGGATCATGTTAACCAGTGACTCATTGCATATTCTCGAGCGAACGTTTTCCGATGACATGAATAGGAAAAGCTATATCTAATCACTTGCTAGATCTGCTGCTATGAAGGTTGGTTGTCTATGTCGTGTTAGACAATTTTTATCACTCGAATCCATTCTATATATTTGCAGGTCTACCATTATTCCATTCTTAGAACATTGCTGCCACATATAGTCTGGTGCTCCTTCTCTATACTTTCTGATTCTTGGTTAAATCCAAAGAATTATCAGCAACGTCATTTGTCTAGACCTGACATGACGTCTTCAGTCACTTTCCAAATGCAATAACAATCATTTTTACTTGTTTTCTTAATATCTGTTCATTTATTGTCAGTTAAGTGCCATGCGTGATACACGCTTTGGGCGATCATGTCTCGATAGAGATGTGACTGACTGAGCAGAAGATTATCCCACAGGAGGTTGCCATTGCTTTCTGCGGTAGACTGGTTACCGGCCAATGCTATAGATCTCAATCTGTCCTATTATTTAACCCATAATTAGAGGAAGTGACGGGTATTTGTGCGTAAGTGAGTGCAACGATTTCAACTGAAATTCGAACTCGGCTCCCCGATTTGTCGTTCTAAGTCGATATCAACTGCACCATATCGCACATTATATTGTCATTGTTTCTTAATAATGTTTTCTTATTATTTCACACTCAATAACCTCCTGAGTATTAGTGGCTTTGTTGTCTTGCTAGGAGTAAAATTATATATATATACGAGTATATCTGGTCTGTTTCATGTGACAACGGAGGGGTCAGTAAACAATGACTTCAGCAAAAAAAGAAAAAAAAGTTAACCGCTACATATGATACACGCTTGGGCAATCATGTCTCTTTCGATTCATAATTATGTTAGCAGAAGGCTGCCGTTTCTTTCTAAACTGGTTGATACCCAAGTCTATAAGGTCGAGTCACTTCTGTTACTCAGCAAAATAGTCAGGGAGGAGAGAGAAGACATGGATCCATATCTTTTCCAACTGTATCTGCACATAATCCGACTTGAATTGTTATTTACTTTTTGATCTAGCCTAGTTGAGGATTTTAACAAATCCTAACAAATGTAGTGGGTAGAACTCACGGGATAAAATGTGGATGCCTGGAACAGGGAGGAAGGATGAATCGAATTGGCACTAGTGGCGGCAATCATGATTGTTAGCTATGGATCTACACAAGCCAGAGGGCATGATGAGTTGGGGAAACGTAAAATGTTCGCGCGTTGGCTGTCCAAACAAGTAAGGGGTTCAGACGCGGCTTCGTAACCAATCGAAAAGCTTCTTTTCGTAAAAGATTTCGAAGATCGTTGAACGATACCAAAAGTACGTCATTGATATCTCGACTGTAGTCACTTTCTCACCGATGTAATGCAGCTTCCCTTTGTTTTTTCTACAAATATTTTCATGGCAACCACTTTGACCAGAGCCGTGCTTAGGGCCCCCGCATATCACGAAATGATTTACTGAAAAATTATCATACTTGTATGTTGAAATAGACATCGATCAACCCATCTCTCTCTCTCTCTCTCTCTATATATATATATATATATATATATATATATTGATTGTTTAATTACTTAGTTTCTGGTCATAATAAGGTTAGACCAGTGTACATTTGTATTAAAAAGTGTTCAATGCAATTATATTGTAGAGGTTTTGAATATTTTTCATTTGTAAACGAGTTATTACGCGACCTATGTTTCTACCATTAGTGGTGTCTTCAGGCGATTTGCAATAACTAATTTTACCGTTTACCGTTTTTTTTTAAGAAACTTAAAATAAAGCGTTCTTAAAAAACGTTCTTAGAAAACGGTAATTTGTAAAATCAGTTATTGCAAATAGTCTGAAGACACTACTCATGGTAGAAACCAAGTCGCGTTATAACTAGTTTACAAATAGAAAATATATATATATATATATAATCTTTGATAGGAGCCTTCCGGTCCGGAAGAGGCCGCAAATCATTTGTAATTAAAGAAAAAAATGAACTTAAGAGAGAAATAGATTATAGATATCTAAAAAATTATAGATATCTAAAGTAGCTAAAAGTTGTGAAAACGTTCGTAATGTATAGCTTCAAGACACCAATTCCGCGATTCTCCTGTTTTTCCCTGATCATGTTATGAGTATGTTATTTTGTTTAAAGTACCATTTATTGTGGGTTCAATATGTTCGGGGGGCACAAGTTGCATTCTGCGGGTAGAGGGGCAAGGCGCATTCGCCGAGAGGTGGGCGCGATGATGCTAAGCACGGCACTGGCTCTGACGAGCTTTTGTCCTTGGCACCCTAACAATATGAATTTAAAAGTGATGCTAGATTTGCATCTTGGTCCCACCCTTTTACCGTTTAAATAGTCAAATATAACCATCTCTTCTGCTCTAACAGTTTCTTTTCTCGCACTTCATGCCTGTGGAATTCTTTTCCATTTGCTTGCTTCCCCGATAGCGGCAATCTCGAAAGGTATAAATTCAACGTCAATTGCTATATTCTATTTCCTTGATTACCATCAATCGTTAATCTTATCTTCGACACTCCCTGTTCCCTGTTTTTTCTTTCACTCTTATCTCCTGCCTTGCTTGGAGTGATATGATTTAAAAACAACAGAACATATGCATTTTCACCGAATTTTCACCGGATCTGTTCAACTTGTACAGCGAGAATATTTTGAGGACCGTAGATGATACAAAAAAATCACTGCAAATAAACTTTAAGAAAACTGAATGCATGGTCATCAGCAAAAAGAGCAACCCAAAAATGCCAAATACAGGTGGGGGACACAAGAATCAAGCAAGTACAAAAATTTAAATACCTAGGAAGTGTTCTAACTGAAGATGAAAAGTGAGACACAGAGATCCGAAGGTGAATTGGCATGGCAAAGGACGCGTTCCAGAAGCTGAGTAAAGTATTAACACAGGAAAATTTCACTAGAAACAAAAGAAAAGTGTGCTGGATTGCTATGCGATGCAGTTCTTCAATACGGCAGTGGATGCTGGAACAATATCATCGAAAATGAGGACAAAACTTGAAGCAGCGAAAATTTGGTTCTACAGAAGGATGTTGCGGAAATAGTGGACTGAACATGCAAGCAACGGTGAGGTGTTGAAAAGAATGGCAACAAAAAGGAAATTAATACTGAGCATCAAGAAGAGACAATTGAAGTTCCTGGGTCATGCAATAAGGAAGGAGAGCTTGGAGAACCTGATACTGACAGGCCAGATAGAAGGAAAGAGAGACAGAGGAAGGCAGCGGATAACATATTTTCAGGGCCTGATCAGGTGGATGACGGAACAGGGTTGCTGAATATAATATTTGAAAACATGATTAAGGCTTCTACTGAGCATAATGTGGGGGATCATTTTTAAATTGCTTTGATTTAATAAACTGATCTCCCATTAATTACTTCTTAATAATATAATACATCTCTTCCCGCTGTAGCTATGAGTCAAATAACAGGACAGACTGGGTTCTATAGCCTTGGCTGGCAGCCAGTCTACCGCAGATCAAATGGCGATCTACTGCGGGATAATCTTCTGTCCAGTCAGTCATGTCTCTTTCGAGACATGTTCGCGCAAAGCGTGTATCACGTATAGGACTTAACTGACTGACTGAATACAATAGTTAAAAATATGATTATGGCTTTTACTGGACATAAACTGGAGGATCAGTTGTATGTTGTTATGAAGTAATAAAATGAACCCCCACTAATTACTACTTAATAATCTAATACATCTCTTCCCCCTAGCTTTGAGTCTAACAACAGGACAGACTGATTTCTATAGCACTGGCTGGCAACCAATCTACCGCAGAAAGCAATAGCAACCTACCGCGGGATAACCTTTCGCCCAGTCAGTCATGTCTCTTTCGAGACATGATCACCCAAGCGTGTATCACATATGGTACTTAACTGACTGAAGTAATTTTTTTACCAAAGCAGTAGCAGTCGGCAAAATAGAAAATAGTTTTGACGGTAATTACTTTTTAAGGTTCCAATCTATCTTTTTAAGGTTCCAGACTTATATTTTAAGATTCTAAGCTATTCTTTTAAGGTTCCAAGCTTTCATTTTAAGATTCTAAGCAATCGCTTTAAGGTTCCAAGATTTGTCTTAAAGTTCCTAGCTATCGACTGGATTTAGTCGCTATCTAGAAAGAAAGAAATTCAACAAAATTCAATGTCCGTGTGATATTTTACATTTTTACAATGGTTTTAAATTTTAGATTTATTTTTGTGGGGTGGACGGGTCCAACTAATATCAATTTATTTATTTTGTACATTAAATTAAAATTTCGTTTGGGTTTTTTGTTTAATATACCCCCACCATTTCATTACATTTCATTACATTTCATGAGTAATTTTTATCTATTTTGTAGATATATTGTATATATTTTTAGAAATTCATTTTTTAAGGTTCCCTGGTTGTGTGAGATATTATGGTGTATGGTAGATTGATTGGCGGTGAATGGGTCCTTATGTTAAATGGAATATTGTAAAGAATTATTGAGTCGTGAGTCGGATTAGCTAGGTATAGGATAGTTACTGAAGACTATCCAAAGTTTTCGTTTCCCCTCCCCAATTTGGCCTTGTGCCACAACAATGTATTACATTGTAAATAAAGTTTGAAATTCTGGGTTTCAAATGTTTGTACTAGAAGCGTGAAGGATATTACTTCATTTCTAAAAAACCACTAATGTCGTGTAGCCTTGGTGTCGTGTGAATTCTGAGATTTCTTTTACATGTTATAACTATTCCGAAATCATAAGTGATTTTTATATTTTATTTTTTATGCGTTTGATTTTTATTTATTGATATTTATTTTTTGTTGTTTTTGTTTAATGTGGATAGTTTATAGTCGTTGTTTACAAGCTTTTTCTTTACTGAGTTTTGTTGATATTCACAAGCATCTGTCGTTTCATTTCATCCCTTTTTTTTTCATATTTCTGTATGCAGCCTTAAGCTCGGAACCTTAACAAGCACTAACATGAATTGTGGATAGTTCTTTTCCACCTGCAACACGGAGACACAAAAGCTTGTCCGCCAACAAGAAAAAAATAATTTAAACAATACAGAGTGCGATGAATGAATTGTCGCCTAAATGACGTTAAAATGAAAATAACACTGACATCTCATTTTAACAGATATATTTATCAAAATTACACAAAAATATCTTGAAAGAGGAAAGAGTGAATTTATTCAATGAAATCGACATTGACTTTAACCACGTCATCCAGACGACTTCAGAATCTTCTGCAGCTCTTCTGGACGGTCTCCGTGTTTAAATTCGTAAATGCTTCTCTAATCCTTGCCTCCTGTTCACCTTTGGTGTTCCAAAGAATTTTGTTGGTCTCTTGTTTAACTGCGCCTTACACATCATAATCAAGTGAATGCAGTCTGGAAAGAAAGAAAGAAAGAAAGAAAGAAAGAAAGAAAGAACGAAACGAAATGGAATGAAAAAAATAAACGAAATCGAAAGCTAGATAGAAAGAAAGACAGAAAGAAAAAAGAAAGAAAGAAAAATAAAAGAAAAAGAAACAAACAAACAAAACAAAATCAAATGAAAAAAAATAATCGAAAGAAAGAAAAAAAAAACGAAACGAAATATTCCGAAAGAAACAAAATGAAAGAAAGAAAGAAACGAAACAAAACGAAATGGAAGGAAAGAAAAACACGAAGTGGAAAGAAAAAAAGAAACGAAATTGAAAGAAAGAAAGAAAGAAAGAAAGAAAGAAAGAAAGAAAGAAATGAAACGAAATGGAAAAAACGAAAATGAAATAAAGAAAAAGAAAGGATGAAAAACTGGAAAGAAAAAAGAACGAAAGAATATGGAAAGAAAGAAACGAAATGGAAAAAAGAAACAAAATTGGAAACATGAAAGAAACGAAAGAGAAAGAAAAAAAGAAAGAAACGAAACGAAATGAAACGGCAAAAAAAGGAAAAAGAAAAAAGAATGAATATGGAAAGAAAAAACGAAATGTACAGAATAAGAAAGAAAGAAAGAAAGAAAGAAAGAAACGAAATAAGAACAAAGAAACAAACAAACAAAATGGACAAAAAAAAAGAAACAAACAAAATGGATAAAAAAAAGAAACAAACAAAATGGACAAAAAAAAGAAACAAACAAAATGGACAAAAAAAGAAACAAACAAAATGGAAGAAAAAGACGCACGGAATAGAAAAAAAAGCAATTAATCTATAAAATGGACCATAGAGAAAGCGATGCCGTCATCGAAAAAGAGAACGATAACATATAAACGAAAAAGACTAATAACATAATAGATAAGAAGGGCAAAGAAAGGAAATTATTTTATTCGATCTGGTCGACTGAAAAGAACCCAGTTTTGAGTACATTTCTTCAAAAGTTTTATTGTGACGTCAAATATTGTCGTGTCCCTTGCGTCATATCTATTTTTGTCTAGCTGACGCCTTATCTTTTTCGAGCCGACCCAATTTATGCAAGATTTATTTAATTATTCTGACGTCATCATTATCAGTGTTGTCATCAGTGACACAACTGATGTCGCAATGTTGCCGTATTAGAGTAGAGATGTTATCTTGATTGCTGACAGAAGGGAATCCAGCAATATCTGTGAGCCGAGTTGCTTAGACATTTTTTTAAGACAGTCACCTAAAATACCATTAAGTAAACACAGCTGAGTACGACAAAACAAACTCACAGCATCGAAGCATGAAACTGTAGGTACCTCCACAAAATCGCTGGAAAAACAGCATATTATGATGGGAAAAGGCCCCCAAACTAAATAAAAACAGTTTTATCGGCAAAATGTTTATATTATCATTAAGAGGATAGATCAAAGTATTTTTAATTACTTTTTAAATTTTTTAAATATTTCTAACACGTTTGAAATTTTTGTAGAAAGTCATTTATTTACGTCAGTGAGAGACCTAAATTGATGCAACGTTTATTAAGTAAAAAAAAAACGTAATGCACTTTTTTGACCGTGAAAGACACATTAATTTGGAAATTCTTTCAAAAATCAAATAATGGTTGGATTTTGATGAAAATTTCAGTACTTATTCATAATTGACTGAAATCAATTTTGAAAGAATTATTTTATATAAAATATTGGAAAAAAACATTTTTTACATATGTTACCCCGCACCACTAATTAATTTTCAGAAATGCTTAAAAATTCGATAACGGACAGCAATAAGACTAATATAATTAAATTCAGGAGTCATTAGGGAATGCTAATCAACAGTTTTTTTTCTCCAATAGTCCCCGAATTTTAAAAAAATAGGTCCGAATTGCGAAAAATGCAATAACTACCCCAATTTTTATGTGGATAAACTTCTGATTGCTTTTATGAACAATATAAATGAAGCATATCATAATCTGAGAAGAAAAAAAACTCAATGAATAATTAATTTTTACAAGAATTATTTTCATTTTTTTCAATTTTTATTATAATGATATAAAAAGTTTCAAAATTATTTTTAAATTTCTTCCTCTAGTGGGTCGGCTAGGGTATGTAATTAATGCATGAAGTTTTCAATTACTAATCGAAAATTTAAAAGCTTAATACAAATGACTGAGCCCGTCAATTTTAAAAATAATTAAAACATTTTAATTGTGTGCATTTTGATTGCCCGTATCTTTCTTTGTACGGGTGGCCGTACGTGATATTTATCATTAAAAGGTCACGTGATTCAAGGGTTGTCTTCCTTTACATAAAAAATTAAATTCGTATATTTTTTTCGCCTATTGCCTCCCTACTTAGCCTTCTTGACAGCTTCCTGTTGTCATTATAGCTGTCATCGCCTGAAATAAACACTGATAACAACGGCTACTGTAACTGATAAACGCTTTTATCGAATATTTAAAACAGTAAGCAAGTAAAATTGTTTGAAATCAGATGAAGGTAAGTTTTAATTTTAAAAAACTGACTTCAATAATGTGTTAGCGACGTATATTTTATTTTTGCCAGATTTTTAAAACAGAATTGTGGCTAATGTTTATGTAAATGTGTCGATCAATCAAAAAATGGCGGTACGTTTAAATTTTTTTTTAATCTGAAAATGTTTAGATTCCAATCAATATAATTTCGGTTTAAAATACTCCAGTGTATTTTGTTTACTAAATTATTACTAAATTTAATCTGTTGACTTTAAATTAAAGCTAATTTCAAAGCTAAAATATAACTTATTTATTTTAAAAATTTCATTTTAAACTCAGGTATCGAAAATTTATACTGAAAAGTGGAGGTACCTACATGAAAGATATATGTTTAATCATTAGCCGTTCTAAACATCGTATTTTTGCTTTAATTTCAGGTGAAAATAAAGACAAAAATTCTTCAACATTTGGATAATTTTTTATTAAGTTGGTTCTAAGCTTTTGGCTCACATGAGCCATCTTCAGAGATTTTACAAGGACGTTAACATAAAAACATCCACCATCAGCGACGATTTTATCATGTGCTGACATAAAACTTTGCTAAGCAACGATAACAGTTACCAAAAATAGCAAACGCAGTTCGTAAATTCGTCATGCAGCTCTATGACGTCACACCGCGTGAAAGCTCGAAATGATAACAGAACTATATAACCTTGTAACCTCTCTCTTAATTCACAATTGAATCAATTTTGCACATATACAAATCAACTATTCGACCGTGCATGGAATACTGTTGTCATATCTGTTCAGGTGCCCCTGCTGTTCGTCTCAGTGTTCTCGACAGGCTCCAAAGGAGAATCTCTAATGTGATAAATATTTTCAAGGCTTCTGCTCTGACGGACTTAGGTCACTGGTGCCCCATCTAGAAGAATTTACTCGGGCAACCAGACTGGCAACAATGTCCCACCTTTTTACAGCTAAATCTACCCAATGCAAGCGACAATTCTACTCCATCAATTTTTTTCTCGCGCTTTCTGCCTGTAGAACTCCCTTTCATATACTTGCTTTCCTGGCGGCTAAAACCCCCAAGAATTTAAATGCAAAGTCAATTCCTATCTCTTATCGACTTAACTCCAGACCTTTCCACATCACCCTGTGTATTTTGTTCTTTTCCTTTCTCTCTACGTAATAGTCTTCACTCCTGTGTTTACATCTTTCTTTTGCTTTTCTCTTTCTCAACTTATAACTGGTTCATCTGTGTCTTCACTCTCTCCCTGTCTAAATCTATATATCTAATAACTCGGAATCAGAATACGGCTGAAACTAATAGGTTCAGCCCGTATTCCGAGGAAATTTCGTGATAGGTGCTGTCTGTGCTTGCTAGAAAAAAATTTAATATTGAAGTATCCTTACCAGCACCTGCTCCTGAATCTTAGAAGGGAATTTATTAGTAAGTGCCGCCATAAAGCTAGTTTTTTGAATACTTAAATTTTAAATTCCTAATTTTTAGATTTTAGGACATTAAGAATATAAATTTAATGATGTTTGATAAATTAATTTAATTTTAACTTTAAATAGTAACTTAACTCCTCTACCTTCCTCTCCCAGTCTCCTTTAATTGTCTATCTTTATAAAATATGGATTCTTTTACTAAACCTCTTTTTCCTCTGTTAGTATATATCTTTTTAATAAATTTTTTTACAAAATAAATTTTATTAATTTTCTATACAAAAAAAAATTTAATTTATATTAAATTTTTTTTTAAGAGTAATTTTTTTAATTTTTTAAAAATTTATAATTTTCTTTAATTGTTATTTAGTTTGTCTATACCTAAAATATCTTTAATTAGATTAACTTAATTAAATTTTTTAAATCTTATGTTTATTTTTCCCCTAAATATACTTTTTCAAATAAGTCTCTTTTTTCTAAAACTTTAACCCTTTTAAACATTTAAAGTTAATTTTGTTTGACACGTATCGAGCGTTTTCTATTTGATATTTTCTCCTTTTTCTTTCTTTTCTTTTTTTCCCTTCTTTATTTTTTCTCTATACATTTTTTATATCCCGCCCCTTCCCTTTCTGTCCTGTTTTGCTTAACCCAATTCTCAATTTAACGACCTCCCATTCCTTAACCCTTTTCGTTTATTAAGCTAGACATGCTAAATTTTCCCATCTCTTCACTTACAACTCTATCAAAAAGTAAAAACCAAAAATAGACTGATTTTCAAAAAAACATTTTTGTGACGTATATTTCTCAAATCTTAACCGTTATTTATTTTTTACAAATGAGTAAGGATACCGAGGATGAGGGTTGGGCAGATGGGAAGAGTGTTTGAAAGAATGGGAGCGAGTTAGTGTGTTAGGAGGTGTCTATTGACCTTACATTTAAACTCCTGGAGATTGTAGCAATCATGTGGAAGGGAATTCCACAGTCAGGAAGTGCGAGAAAAGAAACTGTTGGAGTAGAAGTTGCGGTTGCATTTTATCGGTTTCATTGTAAAAGGGTGGGGTCTAGTTGCTAATCTAGTTTTTCGTGCAAATTCGTACTGACAAGAAAATTATTATTGTTTTTTTATTTAATTTTTCCAGTATTCTTACATGTTTTTTTTTTGCTGGAAATAAGGAATGTAAAAATGTTTTGTAATAATTATTTTTCTGACCGCTTTCAGCCATTCTCAAGGATGTTATGTTTCTGATGCTGTTATTGTATCCTCATGTTTTGACTGCAACGTAATTTATTTTGTTTTAAATTTATTTTGTTTTAAATTTATTTTGTTTTCAAAACAGTTTTCTTCTACCATCAACCCTATATTATTTAAAATTGAAAATAGTGTTTTGAAATTCTTTTTAATAGAAAGACGCTCATTCTATGCGCAGTCGCGCGCGTCACGTGATAGCGTTTAAAGAACGCTTCTTTTTGTCATATAGAAATAAAGTGTCGCTGCCGACACTTGGTTTTGAACGCGAATCGTTGGAGAGCAAACACAGTCGACCTCGTTTTGGGGTAATTAGAGATATATACTGCTGCTGGAATCACGTGACGTGTAAAAACAATATATATATATAATTGATGGTTAGCATTGAGAAGAATAAGTGCCTGATACAGTATTGTTCAAATGTATTATTATTTTTGTATGTGAGATTTTACAAAGCGACTATAGAAAAAGTGGTGACCCGAGGAAACAGAAAAGAACTATACGTATCCTACACATTGTAATAGGATATTCAATAATATTTACCACTTCGGCAAAAAGATGTCATTTTCGCAAGAGAGCAATAGCCAGACGAAGTTAATCAAAATTAATCTGCAAAAGATTCAGCTGAGTACAACAAAATGGAAGAACTAAAATCTATCACGATTCAAATGTTGGCACTGCAAAAACAACAACAACAACAGTTACAGTAACAAAATCTGCAACAAGAATTATAATTGCAGTAACAAAACAACACGAACAGCAGTTAAAACAACAATAGAAGCATTTATTATCATTATTATTATTATTATTGTTGTTGTTGTTGTTGTTGTTGTTGTTCTTGCTGTTGTTGTTGTTTTTCTTAAAAGAACAGCATGGCAGCAAAATGAAGTTTTGGTACAATTATTATTATTATTATTATTATTATTATTATTATTATGTAAGTTAAACTGTTGATTATGTTCATTCGGAACAGTCTCCTTTTGATATCATACATAATTTTTCCAGTCTCTCTAATTCTTTATTACTTGGTTCTAAAACTGTAAAGGTACACTTGTTTTTGGCTAATATGTCGCTGTTACATTCTCTTTTACTTCAAATTTAGTGTCAGTTTTTGTAAATGCCCCCAGACCTTCTAAGAAGACTTCTGAAAAACTCGTTTTCAATTAATTATTTAATTTTTCAGTTGCCGTATTAGCACTGGAGGTAACAATATTCATTTTGTTGCAAAAAGAGTTAATTGGAAGGTTCCAAAGATCAAATAATGTAATCCAACCTGTTTCAAATAGATTAGCAGTATTCTTTAATACAAACACCACATCTCTCTTGGGTTTTCCAACAAAAGAAATATTACAAAAGAATTCACCCCCAAAAGTTGAATCTCTTTCCCAAAACTCCATGCGCAATTTTATTAGAAGTCAATAAACTAGATTTACTCATTTTACTCCATGTCTATTTATTTATAAAGTGATATCAGATCTTGTATCTTGTTGTAATTTTATTTTTACATTATTAATTTCGACAAAAGCAAATTTCCTCTTTTGAAGTGTTTCTAAATCAGTTAAAAACACGTTCAAAGTCTTATTAACTCTTCCTTTGGGCTTTTCGTCTTAACTCCATGTGTTTATCATTTTCACTTACGTCTTATTTTTCCTCTGTTTTTTTTGTATCTGCTACAAGAACATTTGTGTCCTATCATCTCACTTTCGTAATAGTTTTTGTTCTTAAAAAAAAATACTTTTGAAATGCTTACCTCCACAACCGTGGCAAATATTAGGTATTTAAAGAGGTTTTTGTTACTGTTCTTTTAAGAGATAAAATCCGTCAATAGTCTTTTCTCTTAGATAGTCGGGCGCTATGTACTTTTGAAATGACTCTTACCTCAATGTTTGCGGCATCGAGTTTTAGATTTACAATACGTTGTCACGCTTCCGATATTTTCTGGAGAGTTAATTCGGGATCCATTTTTAATTTAGTAAGTATCCTGGATCTTACTTCCGCGTCCTTATTAAAAGTCAAGTCCTATACAAATATGAGGCATTTACATAAATCCGGAATTAATTACTTTAACTTGAACTTCTCACCTTCTTGGTTCACAATTCCTGCCTATGTGGCAATATCTTCATCGTCGCACTTTCTAATTTAAGACATTGCCATTGTGTATTAGATAATGAGCTCCTGTCACCAAAAGTTTTTTTTTTATATTATTACAACAGTTTTATCAAAATTTATATCACCGGTTTTTTGTTTTTTGTTTTTTGTTTTTGTTTTTTTGGTGGGTGCAAAAAAAGTTCACATACTTTTCATGTTTAGAAGGAGAAAATTTCTTTCATATTAAACTTTTCATCATTCCAATGCGAACAATCTCTTTTGAAGATCTCTTCGTATCTTCTATAATAATCTGGAAAAGTTTTCCTTTCGTGTGGATTGTATACAAATTCGCTAATTGAATTAGCAATAGTAAGTGTAATGAATAAATCTGAATTTTTTCCCATAGTTTTATATACTCGAATAACACGCTCTCGCTAACTTCGTGATTCTTGAATGTAAATAAAAGGCTTCTTCAGTGTTGGTGATCCGAGTCGTATAAGTCATGACCGTTATGCACCTATCTTTAAGAATCACGGGGAAAATAATACTGTAAAGTGATGCTTTAAGGTAGGCGTATTGCAGTCATCGGTATATAAAACTAGACTCCGGTTTTCTTTGACATTTAAGTCGTTCGAAGATTGCGATAGCGTGAAATTTAAGTAACGACTCGGACTGACCTTTGATAGTCGTTAACCATGGGAAGTGTTTTTTGTTCTGTCTTGATAATCTAGGCGTTGACCACTTTTCTTTACTGAGTGGGTAGGTATTTATCTTTCGATCAGTTTTTTTTTCTTTTTTGTTCGAGATTTTCTCTTAATTAAGGTCTTAAGTCTTTAGGTCAGAGGTATTTTGCTTACACCAGTTGTTTTGTTTTCCGTTAATAGTATATATATATATATATATATATAGTACACTAAATTTAAAAATGAGCCAACCTGACGATCCGTTGTGTGAAACCGCGGTCGGCGTTGGTTCATTTTTAGATTTAGTGTACTGTATTTTTTGCTCTACTTTCGTACTTTCGTATAGAGCACTTTACTGTTAAGGTTTTCGTCTTGGGTTTTTTTTTCTTTCAAACAAGCACTTCACGCGTTGTTCTTGTGCTTGACTTGTTTCTTTTTTTCTTCCCCTTTATTTAACCTACGAGGTAGTCGTCGTTGGGTTATTGACGATTTAATTTACTGATAGGTTAGCATCGGTTTTTCGGACATTAGTCTATAATAATTAGTGCTGCTTTATTGTAATTACGTATATATATATATATATATATATATATATATATATATATATATATATATGTAAAATAACTTTAATCCAAACGGAAAAGTAGGAAGGTAAATCCCAAAAACCTGATCCTAATTAATATTAAAATTTTAATATTAAAAAACGATGCAGGTGGAGAGCTCAATGTAATTAAAATTACAGAACTAATTATAAAATAAAATAAATTTCGATTTAAAAACTGTTGAATGATCATTTCAACATGAAATTCCTATTAAAACCAAAAGGATGATCAGTTAAGTTAATCCCAAAAACCCGATCCTATTAATATTAATTTCATTATTATTAAAATTGATCAAGATGAAAGGCTTGATGCAAATATTACACTTAATTTACAGAGCCAAATTTAAAAAAAAAAAAATTTTGATATTTAAATCTGTTGGATAGACATTTGTACGAGGAATTCCTCGCTTCTTAAGCAACAGCTGAAACCAAAACTTTATTTATTTAAATCCAAATGTGTTAAAAATTTTATACCGATAGAAGCCCCCCAAAATCATCCATACACAGAAAATTGTTAGTCCCACCCCATTTTATTTTCCTGTGTATGGATGATTTTTTTTTGGGGGGGGGGCTTCTACCAGTATAAAATCTTTTACCACACACATTTGAATTTGAATTTGAATAAATAGTTTTGGTTTCAGTCGTTGCTGAAGAAGCTAGGAATTTCTAGTAGAAATAACTATCCAATAGAGTTAAATATCGAAATTTTTGTTTTATATATATATATATATATATATGTGTGTGTGTCTGTGTGTGTGTGTGTGTGTGTGTGTGTGTGTGTGTGTGTTTATCCAGTAAATTCTCTTTTAGCCATGTCTGATTAATAAATTAAAAACATTATGACTGCTTATTGTTCATAAAATCCGTTCGAAATCAAGGCTAATCTTCCGTGTATTTTAATTGAAAGATGTGAGAAATGCGCCATAACTTTTGAAAATGTTTTTATTTTCCATTTATAAAGTCTCCAAGGACTTTCAATCTGCTTCTGAAATTCAATCAACTCAATAAAATCTTCTACCCAGTGAGTCATGTCGCTTTCGAGACATGATCGCCCAAGCGTGCATCACGTATGGCACTTAACTGACATATCTGGGTAAAAGAATTGAATTGCGGGACATTTTTGTTCTGTATACTTGGTTGGCAATTGGTCTACCGCAGAAAGTAATGGCAACCTACTCCAGGAAAATCCTCTGCCTACCCAGTCACGTCTCATAAGAGACATGATCGCCCAAGCGTGTATCACGTTTGGCAATTAACTGAATAATTAATGTAGAGAAAGTTTTGCTGGTTTAGCCGCAAATGAAGAAACCATTCTGACTTAATTGTTTTCTTGTTTCTATTCATTTTAGCCGGGAGAATGAAAGAAAAAAATTCAGTTGAAGGTCAAATTGCAGAGAAAAGCAGAATGTTTGTATTTTATATTTCAGCCGTATTGAACCAACAGGCAAAGGCTCAAGACATGATTTCTCCTAAAGAAATCATTTGTCTATTGCCCCGAAAGGTTGAAATCAAAGGTTTATCCATTCCTGGGACTTAAAGCTTTCGTCACAGTAGGACAGCTTTAGATTAGAAATGGATATTTAGTTAATTTACTAGTTAATTTTATTTCTGATTTTGGTTTATTTCGAACTATTATTCGGTACTGAAAAGTATATATGGAACATCTGGCGATCATGTCATCAGTCATGCTTGAATTTTCTTCCAGACGAGTTCATAGTTGGCACAACAAGGGGAAAACTGCCAAAGTTTTTTTTTTTTGCAATTAAAAAACTATAACTCTTTCATCCGTTTTTTCCATTCCAATGCTTTAAAATTAAATTTTGAATATTTGAAAAGATGTTTTTAAAAGTTAAGTACAAAAGTAAACTATCATTAATTTAAAATGAAGCTCGGATTCATTTAAAAAAAAACATTAAAATGTTTTCATTCCCCCATACGATGAAAAAAAATTCAATTAGATCTGTTTCCTTTCCCGACATTTTACAAGAAGCTTTAAAAAGAAGAATGTAATCATGAGAGAGAAAGAGAAAGAGAGAGAGAAAGAAGCCAAAGTTGGAACTGAAACTCAAAAGCGTTATGAACAGCAAGGAATGTCATCGTTATTTTGATTCCAACTATCCTGAACAATATGAATGGGTGACGGCATATCGGGTTCGGAACAAATCGTTATGTTTCCCATGTCTGCCATTTTGGCAATATAATAACACGCAGACAACAGGGTAGGTCGATTTTGGAACTGTGGTATTGCAATAAATTTGAAATTTTGGGGTTGACATTATAAATAGTGGCATAAAATATTTTATGGTAGAAGGCCAAAACATGCTCATCCGAACACAAACCCACCCAATTACGTACAAAAATCTTCTATTTTGTCAATATAAGAACTGGTGGACAACTACTGGCAAATGGGTTTTGAACAATTTGACAAGACAGAAAAAAATCTCAGAACCATCTGAATTCTGTAATTGCTCTGAAAACTTTTGGCCAACAACGAACTGATACAGCGATTGATCATTGGAAAGCAATTTTGATTCAATTGCATAATAGACTAGTCGAGTAAAATCGGGTTATACTGAAAAGTTTTATTCATTGTATTGAAATTTTGACCTATCATTTTGAGGATACGATGAAACTGAAGAATGAAACAATTGGAAGAATTTTCTGGCTATATGTGTAGCGGTAACAGAAGACGGTGATTGTATAAAATCGCGCTTAGATTTTTTGTAGATAATTTCCAACTGCGCATTCTCTGAAGCTTCACGTGTTATTCAAAACGATTTTATATTTGAAAGTTAAATGAAGGCAATGATCAAAGAAACTTCCATTTTTGCGGTCACGTTTTATAAGACTAGAGTCTTCGGTTGAAATCTCAACAGCCACACATTTTGCGATTTGGTGGTGAGAAGGAAACGCCCCAGAAAAGTTTTCTGGTTAATGTCGTTGTCACTAACAACAAAAAATTTGCATCCCTGACAGAAAAAGTTGGAAAGGTTGTTAATGAATTCAACTGCGACCAAACATTCAAAGTATAAACTTATGATGGATTGAGTGTGATCACATCTAAACAGAGGGAAAACAAGAATAAAGAATTTAGGCGCGAACGTCATAATTGTACATGCGCATTTGATAATTCGGATCTCTCTCAATAAGCTTCAAGTATTCGCGAATGTCACATTTTCTTCCTAGCATTAAAAGGAAGTTCCACTTGTTGTCAAAGTCGACGGCTTGAATAGCAATACAGGAGGAAATGGTTGAGAGGTAATTTCCAAAGTTACCTAAGACACTTGAATTATTCATCTTGTAGCCATTTTGTCCAATAAAATTACAGTGTTTTTGGAGTTATTTTCAACCATATAACATTCAGAGCATTGGAATTCTTCGAAATTAGCACAGGGAAGGACATTCGTTACAATCTTAGATTTTCAGTTTCATTTTTTATTAATGATTTTTGAAACAACATTGAGTGGTTCAGAAATTCTGTTTGCGATTTTTAAAAAAAGGTTCGCTTGATAATTCGAGTTGTATTCGTGACGTCCAAAATTTTCAAAAACAATTAACTGTTGCACTATTTACATTATTCGGACTATTGTCCTCATCTTTGTTGCCATTTGTACGTCGTTTCGGCCGTTGTACGCTCCGGCAGTCGTCAGATGCTAGGAATTTCGAACCAAAACCTTTATTACTATCACTGGAGTATATCATTCACATTCCTTGTGCGCAGACACTTTTGGTAGTCATGAGTTATCTCCCTCTAACCGGACTCACTAAGTTACTAGTTAACTACTGCTGTATCCTGGTATGGAACTCTTTGGGTCAAATCACTGGAACTAACCAACATCTATATCCACTGGGTTGTTATCAAGAACAGGTTTGAATAATTTTATTCTCAATGGTATCGCTGAACCACCAGAAAATCATGGTCGACATTAAGAACCAGAAGCTTTTTAAAAAAACTTTGTAAACAATCACTTCCACCAGAATATTTTTTATACACACATACATATAAGTACATACTTTAATTGGAGTAGATAGACTAAACTATCGCCCGGTTCACACTCCACCCACGTCGACTGAACAGGTGAAGAGGCTCATCCCTTGTTCCCTGGTTAGGATGTGGTTTCCGGCTTTCTCTTTTCCAATCTTTTTACTTTTTTTTTTTCAATTGGAGTAGATAGATTAAACTATCGCCCGGTTCACACTCCACCCATGTCTATTGAACAGGTGAAGAGGCTCATCCTTTGTTCCCTGTTTAGGATGTGGTTTCCGGCTTTCTCTTTTCCAATCTTTTCACTATTACGTAGCCCCCTGCGCATGAGTGGCGTTATCGCCTTGCTTGGGGTGATATGATTAAAAAAAAAGTTCTGATTTTTCAAGTCAGAAATAAAAACACCAAAAATCGCTTAAGGCACAGTGCCGTATGCATTTTTCTGAAAAAATATAAGATAAAAATTGTTAAAATTTGTAACATTACCAGGAACTGTTTTTGTCATTTTTTTTTTTTTTTACTTCTGACTTCAGGAAGGTTTACCATATATTTGACATATCAACTTTTCTCTAATATTTCAATAGAAAAATACACAGATTTTCTATAAATGTCTTCACCGTCTCTAGAGATTTTCCACACTCAGTATATGATCGATCTTTTTACACTATTTATATTCGAATTATTGTCCTCATCGTGTAGTTGATATCACTATGTTTCGATCGTTGTTCCCTCCAGCCTTCATCAGGTCTATATTGATCTAGGTAACCTACAGGGAATTCCGAACTGAACTCTTTGTTTAATTTATGGGGGTAGTCAGTGAGTCAGTTAAGTGCCGTACGTGATACACGCTTAGGCGATCATGTCTGAAAAGAGACATGACTGACTGTGTGAAGGATTTTCTTGCAGTTGATTACCATATACAATCAAGGCTACAGAACCCAATCTGTCCTGTTATTTAAGTTCGAATTCCAGTTGAATTCATTGCATTCACTTACGCGCAAATACCCTTGGGAAAGGTATTAATTCATCTATTCCTTCCAGTTATGGGTTAAATAACAGGACAGATTGGGTTCTATAGCCTTGGTCGTCCGATTTTGTGTGTATGACATACTAGTTGGTGGTTAGTAAATATACTATACATCTTTCATTGTCCAAGGATGGTTTTATTTTCATGGAAATGTATTAGAAATTTAAAAAATATGCATTTACAAATATAAAACAATCAAAGAAATTTTATTCATCCTCAAACCCACAAAATTCGTCAAAGCTCTAAACTATCATCTTCAGAGTCATCACTTCTGTCAGTCATGTACAATAAATGAGCCTCACTACCACCAATGTCATGGTGGTAGCTGACACATCCGGCTTGAAAAACGCATGCGTAATTTTTAGGGTATTTTTTTTTAAATTCGTTTTGTAAATCGGAAAATACAGTAAGTGGTTGTATTCTGACTTTCAACACACACACACACACACACACACACACACACACACACACACACACACACACACACACGTGTGAGTGTGTGTGTGTGTGTGTGTGTGTGTGTGTTGTAGAGGAACATCCTATCCTTCCCCATAATGGATATGGTCTAGTCTATAAAAGACTGTGACTAGGGGCATACGTCAGCATACGTCACTAGTCTGACGACGCGATGACACTGTCAGCTCTCTGCCTTAGGGTAGAGAGCGCTCTCTGCTTCCGAGCAGAGAGCACTAACCCAGTCGTGGTTCCGCCGAAGGGTAGAATCACGACTGGGGAAAAATAGACAGACATTTTTTGGGCTGGCTATATGGCCGGGAAGACCCACAATAAATAGACCTTGTGTCACATCTAGCCTTGCGTGAGAAGGTTAGTAAATACAGCATACGTCACTAGACGGACACATACGTTACTAGACGGACGCATACGTCATAAGCGGAGAGATTTTCTACTTGATCGTTATTCCTGTTACTATACGTTGATTGTTATTGTACGTCTATTGGTTTATTGTACTGTTGTATAATAAATCTCTTCTAATCTATCTTCAGTGTTAAGTATTATTCTTACACTATTCTTTTCCCTGTTATTCCTTCCCGGGATATAACAATATAGCATAGCGTTAAAGTCTAAAAACCTTTCACTATAATCGGCTATACCAAAAAACCACCAGTAGACCGGTTTCGTACGCTCTCATCAGAACTGTAAAATGGGGAAAAATTCTGAAGAGAAAATCTGTTATGGGTGAAATAAATGAACCGAAAGGAGAATTTTTTTTATTTGAATTCATTGCATTCACTTATACCCTTGGGAAAGATATTAATCCGTCTCTTCCCTCTGGGTTCTATAGCCTTGGCTGGCAACTAGTCTACCGCACAATGGCAACCTAGTGCGGGATAATCATCTGCCCAGTCAGTCATGTCTCTTTCGAGACATGATCGCCCAAAAGCGTGTATCACGTACCTAGCAGAGCCAACCCAAGCAAAAACACTGTCTTTGTTTTCAAAGTGAGGACTGCCTAGACCTGATAAACAGCGTCTCAAACACCTTCAGATGGAATAACGAGTATGATCTGACCAAAATAGAAAACCAGTTCCTACTTAAATCTGCAGCTCAACTGAATTAATTATCAAATGGTATCACCAGACGAACAAATTTTAGCAGGCACATGTTGTTTAATCCTGGCATCCAAACGCTGCGTCGTTCTACCTATGTAGTTGACGCCACAACTACATTTAAAATGGTAAATAACAGAGGTAGGCGGGGTAGGACGTTTTACGCATATATGGAAGGACAGATCTAGTTTGAAACAAAGCATGTATATTGGCTGCATAATAACAATGACATGAACGTAATAAAATTCGCTTGGTTAAAATATATGTATTAAAGAAAAACAAAAACCTTTGATGAATGGACAACTTCCCAAAACCAAAAATAAAGCCTTGTACAAAAATGACAAAAACTGAAAAAAAAAATGAAAATTTCTAAGGAAAACTTACCTAATCAGTAAATTGTTTAAAGAATTGATTGCTGAGACAGAACAAAAAAACAAAAAACAAAAAAAAAAACGCTTAACATCGTTAAAAAGATGGCCCTCCTCGTAACCCGAGCTACAAATTCATGGAATCTTCCTACAAGTGAAGATTGTGTGAGCGTGAAACTCGGGTTACGACTACAGTAATTCTTTCATACGATAATAAATTTTGGGTCATAATTAAATTAGACCAGTACAAAGCTGTATTAAAAAGTGTTCAATACATTTATATTGTAGAGTTTTTGAATATTTGGGAATAACTCATTTCGAAATTAAATATATATAGCACTTTGGAAAAGGTATGAATCCATCTCCTCTTCCGTATATGTTAAACGGCTGTCTTTTTCTACATGGAAAACTATCGTTGTTCTCTAAAAAGTGTTAATGTAATATTCACTTTTTTGTAAAGTTTTTACAATGTAAAATATGTTCGGCTTTCACTAATCTACAATGGGTTGATAAACCGTAAAAAAACGAAACTTACTAATGAAAAATATGATTCTAACCAACATGTCTGTGAAGATAACGGCCTCAATTTTTTATTAATTTCTTGGGTGTTCTTATCATGTATCCAAGTTAAACGTACGTGTGAATATTACCTAACAAATCCCCTACCCGTAACACAGCACCATCCGCATTGATAACATCTGGATATTAACAATTCAGTCTCTTATTTGTAGTTTCTGCAAATTTATTTGCAGTTTCCCGAGGCTTTTCAAGACTTTGTGACGTCTTTCGATAACTTTTTTCGTCTTTTAAATTACCTAAACTATGTGTTGTATCGCCGAGGGAGATATGATATACAGAGAAAGTATGTGGTATTATTCAGCACAATATCCGGTGCTAAACGGATATACACAGAACAGTAAAATAGTTGCAATAACAGACAAAACAGAACTTACAACACAGAGAGGATGGGGTTGGATCGCAATAGTCGCCGAATAATCAGTCCTATTATAACTCGAAAGACACTCGAATAATACGCCTCAAATGCTATTATTCTTTACTTAAGTAAATCATTTCAGCCCATTCCATCATTGAGAGTGCTGCTGGGGTGTCAGCCAATCTACAACAACTATCTGGCAATGAACGATATTCTTCTCCTTCTATATGACCTGTATCTTCAGGATGTGGCTAATCATATCTCTCTCCCTCCCTCCATCCCTCCCTCCCTCCCCCCTCTCTCTCTAACTTTCTATTCCTTGTAGATCTTAGAAATATTTATTTTTACTAACATTTACCCTTTGTTCCATACATTTATACAAGCTCATTTGGTATGCTACATGATATTCCCCACTGTTCTTTTTGCCGTCAGTATGTCTTGTGAGTGTTAAATTCCCCAAGCTTACTATCCTCATTACGTATCACAGTATTTCAACTCTCTTCTCCTGTTTCTAAGTAGTGGTGTCAGAAACAGCTGTCCAGGGAAATCTTTACCGAGTAAGCCAAACACGGGAAAAGAACATGACCATTAACTGTGTGTACTCTTCGTTGATATTGTGGCTAAGAATATAAAGGAGAAACAAGCCGTCCCCTAAAAAAGTCTGGAAAAACATCGAAAAGACGTGGTGAGTGGTAAAAGAACGAAATGAAACATGGCTAATCCTGTATGAAAGGAAAGTGGTAGTCAACAGTCTGTGTGGAATGAAATAAAAATTCTGGACAAGGAAGAAGATTTTGCTACGAGGACATCTTTAGTAAGCCTAGAATAGAATAAAAAGGAGTCGTCAGCAGTAATCAAAACATGAAGAGCAGCAGAAGAAGCAGTAGCAGTTAAAACATGACAGGCAGCAGCAGCAACAGCAGAAGTAGCAGTGGAAGAAGCAGCAGCAGCCAAAATATGACCCGTAGCAGCAGAAGCAACTGCACTCAAAACATGATAGACAGAAGTAGCAGAAACAACAGTCAAAACATGACAGGCAGCAGCAATTTCATCATTAATTAGCAGTCAGATTTCTTTTAGGTCTCCAACTTCGTTACAGCAAATCACCCTACGGTACAATGATTTTACTGATTAGTGAATTTGGTGAGTTCAATCCTTGAACCGGGTAGTTTGTACTCAGTGGAAACAGGTGAGCAATAAATGAGCTGTATTATAAGTAAAACCTAGATGAGATATCCTAAGACATAGACAGTGGAATGAGAAGAGTCTACTTCTGTAGATTAAATAAATGATCCAGTTCAGAATTCCCCGTAGATTAATGATGACCTAATCAAGAAGTTGATGTTCCACACGACATCAAACAAAAGGTTAGGAAGGAAACCGTTGATCGATACTGGAAAAAGGATAACAGTCTTAGATCTAAATAATTGTTTTAAAGTGAAGATATTATAAATTCCAACCGACAATATCCCTGGCTGGATTAATGAAAAATCGCTAAATTAATTTAAAATGCGAAATTAATTAAAAATAAAATCGCTAATTAATGAAAAATGCTTCCTTATTGGAAAACGGCTAATACAAGGACACACGATGATGATGATGATGATGATGATGATGATGATGTTTTAACAATGACCCGTTGTTTAGCCAGCTGTTCAGCACAAAGGACACCTAGTTGATATCCAAAGTTCGTAAACCTCAGTCTCCCCACTGAGATGGAATGTGACAGAAGGTCGGGTTTTACGTGGAAAAGTTAAAATTTTCCCAGCACCAACATACGCTGGATTGGGCAGTAAGGCAACCCAGTCTTCTCAGCCGAGTCACTGTCCGCCATCAGTGCCTCGACTGAGTTGAAATCTAACCGAAAACGGAGAGCTTATCTGTCTTTCTAAATAAAGTACCAGACCGACGAAAGAAGCTGAGTCCGTTCGTAGGCCGACGAAGGAAACAGTCTCAGTCCGAAGGCAAACGAAGAAAGCAGAGTTCCAGTCCGTAGGCCAAAGAAGAAAGCCGTGTCCTAGTCCATAAACCGACGAAGGAAGCCGTGTCCCAGTCCACAGATCAACGAAGAAAGCCGTGTCCCAGTCCATAAACCGACCAAGGAAGCAGTGTCCTAGTCCATAAACCGACGAAGGAAGCCGTGTCCCAGTCCATAGATCAACGAAGAAAGGCGTGTCCCAGGCCATAGACCGACGAAGGAGGCCGAGATGGAAGAGGAGGAGCAACCCGAAAGGAATGGAATCATGAATGCTTTTGATACGGAAACCGAACAAAGTAATATTGAAAATTAGGCGGATAGTTCGCACGTATAAAACATAGAAGATCAGAATGAAAATGAGTACAGACTTAGATCCATAATAAAAAAGGAACCAGGTACACACATCGTACTATTGTTCGAAGAATTCATAGATCAACGAAGAGCATAAAACTTCTTCGTTTCCAGGGTATATTGGGTCATGAAGTTGCTTATTTTGCAAAGAGTCGAGCAACTACTAATAAGTCAGTCGAATCTTAGTATAAAGGTAGAACTTCTACGTTATAGACTAGATGACATCACAACATTATGAATAGACATTTTAACTGATACATTCAGAAAACAGTGAAGGGCGAAAACTATATCCGCCGAAAGGTTATATAAAAAACAACAAGCATGAAAATAATAAAGAAAAAATATAGATATGAAATTATCAATACACATTTTAAGTGAGATATTCAGAAAACACATCGAAGACCGGCAACTGTAACGACCGAACTGTCATCTCAGAAACAAGTAAGAAAAGCAAACATCAGATGCGAAGGCGTTTGACAAAATACGCCACAAAAAACTGATGGAGATGCTCGGCAGCCTGGACATATTTGGAAAAGACTTGAGAGTAATAAAGAATCTTTACTGGCAGCAAACCGCTTGCATACGGACAGGTAATGAATTGAGTAGATATACAAAGATAGAAAGGGGCGTAAGACAAGGATGTGTCTTTTCACCAGATCTGTTCAACTTGTACAGCGATAATATTTTGAGGACCCTAGAAGTTATACCTGGATTCGTAATCGGAGGCCACATTTTAAACAACCTAAGGTACGCAGATGATACAGTGCTGATAGCAGACACAGAAAGCAAACTACAAGGCCCCTTACAGAAAGGAGCAGAAGAAAGTAACAAGAAAGGACTAGAAATAAACTGCACGAAAACTGAATGCATGGTCATCAGTAAAAAGGGCAACCCAAAATGCCAAATACAGGTCGGGGATACCAGAATCAAGCAGGTACAAAAATTTAAATACCTGCGAAGCGTTATAACAGAAGACGCAAAGAGCGACACAGAGATCCGAAGGCGAATTGGTATGGCGAAGGAAGCATCCAGAAGTTGAGTAAAGTATTAAGAAACAGGACAATTTCGCTAGAAACTATAAAGATACTACTGGATTGCTAAGTGATGTCCGTCCTTCAATATGGCAGTGAATAATGGACAATGATGAAGATGAAGGCAAAACATGAAACAACTGAAATGTGGTTCTACAGAAGGATGCTGCGGATATCATGGATCGAGCATGTGAGCAATGATGATGTCTTAGAAATGATGGAAATGAAAAGGAAATTAATACTGAGAAGCAGGAAGAGACAGCTGAAGTTCCTGGGACATACAATGAGGAAGGAGGGCCTGGAGAACCTGATACTAACAGGCCAGATAGAGGGAAAAGAGACAGGGAAAAGCAACGGATGACATATTTGAAGGACCTAATCATATGGATGAAAGAACGAGGATTTCACGGTGTAACAGGAGAAGGCGTGCTCAGAGCCACCAGTAATAGGGAAACGTGGAAAGCAATGATCGCCTACGTCCTGAAGGGACAGGGCACATAGAAGAAGAAGAATGAGAACACTTAGAAATTCAAAAGATGAATTCATACCTTTCCCAATGTTATTTGTGCGTAATTAAATGCAACAAATTCAAGTGGAATTCGAGCTCGGCTCTGCCATTCTGTGTCGATATCCACTGCGCCACAATTTTACTTATCAGTAAAAAACTCACCATCTGCTGCGTCTAGACACCTAGACGTCACTGTCAAGCGCATACATCATTAATGTTGAGTCTTTCGTCAGTGCCCTATCAGAACAGACAATGTTTAACCTGTTGGAAATAAGTAACTTATATTTACGTCACAAGTTGTTCGTACTACTGATCGCATAACGCATGCGTTTATTAACCGTGTTCTTCCGATGTCTCCCGATGTCTCCCGATAACCTTTTAATGTGCAAACTTTTGGTTAGTGTAATAACTGGCTATTAGCTGGTTTTACCCGCCAGCAAAAGTTGAACAGATCTTCTATAGTTGAGAATAGGTTAGAAGACAAGCCTTATGAGGAGCAAATGTTTTTTTTTAAAAATGAGAGCAAAATTAATAGAAAGACAAAGGAAAAAGAAGAGGGGAAAAATAAAAGCAAAGAAAAAGAAAAAAGAAAAAAGAATAAATAAAAAATTACACGGCAAAAAGAAAGAATAAAAGCAAAAGAAAGAAAGGTAAATCACTAAAGAAAAACAGGAGGGAAAGAGAACGTCATTTAAATAAAATAAAATGAATGGGAGTAATATATATATATATATATATATATATATATATATATATATATATATATATATATATATATATTGATTGATTGTTTGATTGATTGATTGACTGAGCACTCTGGAAGAATGAAAGACTTTGAAAAAATGGTAGCTACTCTAGCATCAACGCATCGTTCATTCAGTAATGAATTAGAACACTCTCACGACTGGCGTATGAATACATGGTATATCACACGCTAAAAGTCCTTCTACCGTAGCTCAGAGGTAGAATCGCCGACTGACGCCAATTCGGTCGGGTTTCAATCCTGGGTAAACAGCAATCGCATGTCTAACCGTACTGATGAGCTGTGATGCAGCGAAACAGATCTGTCTGCGGATGACTATATATATATACCTGGAAGAACCGAGTTCGAATTCTAGTTGAATTTCTTAGATTCGCTTACGAGCAAATACACTTGGAAAAGGTATTAATTCCTCCCTTCTTTCAATTGTGGGTTAAATAATAGGATAAACTGGGTTCTATAGCCTTGGTTAGCAATCGCAGAAAGTAATGGCAACCTACTGCGGGAAAATCTTCTACCCTGTCAGTTATGTTTCTTTCGAGATATGATCGCTCATGAGTGTATCACGTATGGCACTTAATTGACTAAAAAACAACAAAAGATATGTGTTGTGGTGCAATGGATATCGGCTCGGAATGCGAAATCGAAGAGCCGTGTTCAAATTCCATTTAAATTCGTTACGCGCAAAAGCTCTTGGGAAAGTAATTGATTCATTTTTTTTTTCAGCTATGTGTTGAATAGCAGGTCAAATTGTGTTCTATAGCCTTGGTTGGCAACCAGTCTACCGCAGAAAAAATAGCAACCTACTGCGGGAAAATCCTCTGCCTAGTCAGTAATGTATTTAAAGAGACATGATCGCTCCAGCGTGTATTACATATGGCAATTAACTGACTAAAAGAAAATACTAGATTTTCGAGGTAAGAAGGAATACTTCAAAAGGGGCAAAAATGTAACTAAAAGGTGTGTAGGGTAAAAATGGAGGTCAAAAAGGCAAAAAACAAGGGAATATTTAAATGAAGAGACTTGGGGTCAAATGAATTACGACAGAGATCGAATGGTCAGCGCGTTTCATGTATCAAGCTGGATTTTCCGCATGCGCAAGTATGATCTGTAGGTTAGGAATAGGCGGAAAATTGAAAACGAGGCTGAAATTAATAAGCAAAACATAACCAAAATAACGCGACCCAATGACTATGTTTTTGGCGTGTTAATAGGTACTCGGAACAAGAAATTGGAGAATAGAGTTCAAATTCCAGTTGAATTTGTTGCATTCACTTACACACAATTGCACTTGAAAGGTGTTGATCCATTGCTTCTCTCTTCACCTAGGGTTGGATAGCTGAACAGATTTGGTTTTATATCCTTGGTTGGCAGCCGGTCTACCGCAGAAATTAATGACGGCCTACTGTGGGAAGATCCTCTACCCAGTCAGTCATGTCTCTTTTGAGGATTTTGCTTCAATTAAGTTTGATATTTCCAATATTAGTTTGAAATTAAAACTAAAATAAAAGATTCAGAAAAGATTTTTCATTTTTCAAAATTCTTTTAAAACTTCAGTATCACTTTCTTTTTTTTTTTTGTGGAGATTCCTAGTAAAAACTTATTTACTTGAAGGGTTGTCACAAGTAGACCAGCTGTATGATTGATCCTCCATAACACAGGCATATTGGACAAAAGAGAGAAAAAATAAAAAAATAAAAAAATCCTTAGTCACTTTAAAGGGAGATAACTGATACTGGGGCATCTGGAAGAAGCATGACTCATGGAACTAGAACAATCTACTCTGGTGAGCGAAACAAATTCTTTGGTTCGAAATTTTAATCATCGAAAAAAGGCTGGAGTGTATAATGGCCAAAGCATTGTAAATATGGCAACAAAAATGAGGACAATAATGTAGATAATTATATTTATGAGACTTAATTGGAGTAGATAGACTAAACTATCGCGAGGTTCACACTCCACCCACGGCTATTGAACGGGTGAAGAGGCTCATCCCTTGTTCCCTGTTTAGGATGTGGTTCCCGGCTTTCTTTCTCTTTTCCAATCTTTTCACTCTTACGTAGCCCCCTGCACATCAGTGGCGTTACCGCCTTGCTCGGTGTGATATGATTAAAAAAAAAAAGATAAAGAAAATAATGAATCTCTACTAAGTTTTGATTGCAAAGAAAGATGCATTTTTTTAATCGTTTCACCCCAAGCAAGTCGGTAACGCCACCGATGCGCAGGAAACTAACACACTAACTCACACCCATTCTCTCCAACTCTCTCCCTATATACATCCTAAGTCGTCTACCACCCTCCTTCTGACATTTCCCATACCCAATCGCTCTGTGTAACCCCCTGCGCTATAGTGGCAGTGGAATGCCTTGCTTGAGGTGACACGATTAAAAAAAAAACTAGATAAGAGAGTAAAAGTTTAGGCAGGAGGAGAAAGAGTTTAAGCAGGAGGAAAGTGAAGAGAAAAACGAACCAGTTAGAGGGGTTGTCAGAGAAAGGGCAAGAGAAGAATGGGAACACAGGTGTGAAGACAGTTGCGATGGTAGAGAGAAAGGAAAAGAACAAGTTATACGAGGTGATGTAGAAAGAACTGGAGTCAAGTGGATAAGAGATGGGTATTGACATTGCATTTCAATTCCTGGAGGTTGTAGCCGTTAGCAAAACAAGTATACCGAAGGCAGTTCCACAGGTGGAAAGTGCGAGAAAAAAAGAAAAATGAAGCAAAGATGGTAACAGACGAAGTCAAGTAAATTATGATTTGGAGAGGAGAATGAAAGAATGAGAGATGGAGAGAAAATAAATGGACAGAAGAAAGTAACAAAACAAGAAAAAGAAAATACATGGAAGTAGATAATAAAAAAAGGGAGAAATAAATATTCTGAAAGATATTTATAGAGAGAAAGAAAGAAGGATGTATACATAAAAAAGAAAGAGAACAAATGAAAGAATGAAAAAGAAAACATATGTAAGTAGGCACAGAAGAAAGAGAATGAGAGAAAGAATGAGAGAAAGAATAGACGGGAGAGAAAAAGAAAGAAATCTACAAAAGAAAGTAAGAGAACAAAAAAGAAGGAAAAAGAGAAGAAGGAAAAGAGAAGAAAAAGAAGAAAAAGAGAACAAAAAGAGAACAAAAAACGAACGAAAAAGAGAAGAACGAAAAAGAGAACAAAAAAGAAGAACGAAAAAGAGAAGAACGAAAAAGAGAACAAAAAAGGACGAAAAAGAGAAGAACAAAAAAGAGAACAAAAAAGGAGAACGAAAAAGGGAAGAACGAAAAAGAGAACAAAAAAGAAGAATGAAAAAAAGAAGATGGAAAAAGAGAACAAGAAAAGAAGAAGGAAAAGAGAAGAAGGAAAACGAGAACAAAAAAGAAGGAAAAAGAAAAGAAGGAAAAAATGGACAAAAAAGACGAATGAAAAAGAGAAGATGGAAAAAGAGAAGAAAAAAAGAAGGAAAAAGAGAAGAAGAAAAAAGAGAACAAAGAAGAAAAAGATAACAAAAAAGAAGAAGGAAAAAAGAAGCAGGAAAAAAGAAGAAGAAAAATGAGAAAAAAGAAGAAGGAAAAGGAGAAGAAAGAAAAGAGAACAAAAAAGAAGGAAAAGTGAAGAAGGAAAAAAGAACAAGAAAAGAAGGAGAAAAAAGAAGGAAAAAGAGAACAAAAAAGAAAAAAGAGAACAAAAAAGAAAAAGGAAAAAGAGAAGAAAGAAAAAGAGAACAAAAAGAAGGAAAAAAGAAGGAAAAGTGAACAAAAAAGATTTAGGAAAGAGAGAACAAAAAAGAAGAACGAAAAAGAGAACACAAGGAACTGACGCACAAAATTAAAAAAGCTAATAAAGAAAGAAATAGAGAGAAAGAGATAGAGAAAGAAAGAAAAACCTATCGATTAGCTGACGAAGAGGATGAGCTGAGAAATGCTACAAAACATGACAGACACGCTATACCTGAGTTAGAAATGCGCGTAAATTCGTACTCTCTGACTTGATCGTTCGTGCGAGTCTCAAATGCTGATTGTACGCTCAAAGCAGAAAGGCAATCTACAGGCGGAGAAAGTGAGCAGATCTCGTCTATACATACGACAAAACTGTAAACAGCCAAAAAAAAAAAAATAATGTTAAAAGAAAAGAAGACATTGCCTTTGCTTAAGAAAAGTTAAAATTAGGCACTTTGGAAAAAAAATGTTCCTTTATTTTCCGTTTTCTTTCTAACCAAAATTTCATGCCAGACACTTGAACAAGGAACGCCATATTTATGATTACGATGCAATCCAAAAGGGCAATACAAATGAAAAAGACCTGTACCTATGTTTTATCGATTATGCGAAGGCGTTCGACAAAATACGCCACAAAGAATTGATGGAGATACTCAGTAGCCTCGACGTATTTGAAAAAGACATAAGAGTAATCAAATATCTCTACTGGCAGCATACGGACAGGAAACGAATTCAGCAGATGTACAAAGATAGAAATGGGGCGTAAGACAAGAATGTGTCTTCATTGGATCTATTCAACTTGTACAGCGAGACTATTCTGAGGACCCTAGATGTCATGCCAGAATTTGTCATCGTAGGCCAGAATTTCAACAAGGTACGCAGATGATAGAGTGCTGATAGCAGACCCGGAAAAGAAACTACAAGACCCCCAACAAAAAGTAGCTAAAGAGAGTGAAAAGAAAGAACTACAAATAAACTGTAAGAAAACCAAATGCGTGGTCAGCAGCAAAAAAGTGCAACCCAAAATGCCAAATACAGGTAGGGGTTACTAAATTCAAGCAGGTAAAAAAATTTAAACACCTGGGAAGATTTTTTAACAGAAGACGGAAAGTGCGACAGAGATCCGAAAGCGAATTGGCATGGCGAAAGAAGCATTCAAGAAGCTGAGTAGAGTATTAAGAGACTGGAAAATTTCAATAGAAACAAGGAAGAGAGTACTGGATTGTTATGTGATGTTTGCACTTCAATATGGAAGTGAATCTCATCGAAGATGGAAGAAAAACATGAAGCAACTGAAATGTGGTTCTACAGAAGGATGCTGCGTATACCATAGATCGAACACGTGCGCAATGATGGGGTTTTTGAAAGGATGGAAATGAAAATGAAAATTAATACTGATCACCAGGGAAAGACGACTAAAGTTTCTGGGACATGCAATGAGGAAGGCGGGCTTGGAGAACCTGATACTAACAGGCCAGATAGAGGGAAAAAGTGACAGAGGAAAGCAGTGGATAACATATTTGAAGGGCCTGAGCAGGAGGATGGTAGAATGGAAGTTGCGTAGTGTAACAGAAGAAAGCGTGCTAAGAGCCACCGGGTATAGGGAGACGAAGCAGGCCATGATCGCCTACGTGCTGAAAGGACAAGACACAAAAGAGAAGATGTGCGTTGTGATACCTTGGATAACAGGAAATCGGAGTGCCGAGTTCGTATCTCAGTTGCGTTTACTTACGCACCAATACCATTGTGAAAGGTATTAATCAATCTCTTACCTCCAGTGAAAGTTTAAATAGCAGGACAGTTTGGGTTCAATAGAGTTGGTTGGCAACCAGTCTACCGCAGAAAATAATGGCAAACTACTATGGTAAAATGCTCAGTAAGTTATGTCTTTTTCGGGACATGATCGCCCAAGCGTGTATTACCTAAGGCACTTAACTAGATGACTGACTGATTAGATGATAATTAGTGAACAATAAAAAAATATAGAAAGTTATAGCAATCATTTTGAATTGGTAGTTTACCTTTGTTTTAAAACAGGATTATCTTAATTCATACCCGAAAATATCCTACTCCAAGCGTCAGATGAATTTGTTCTACGAGCTGGAACCCTGTCCTATCAGTGGGATGGGAAGTTCATTTTTGCAGAAAGTCGAAATGTATTCGAACTTTGGATTTATTTAATCTTACCTCATGTGACTATTTAATCTTACCTCATGTGACTATTTAATCTTACCTCATGTGACTATTATCACAATCATGAACTCTTGAATTATATTCAACTTTTTGTTCATCTAAGAGGTGTATTTCACAAAAGAAATTTCAAGTACTCTCAATGGATTTTTATTGACCTAACATTTACTTTTTTTTTTTTTTTATATAAAAACTAGTCTATCCTTCAGTCAGTATGGCTGATGATAACCTATTAGAAAGAATTGCTTCTTCCCAGTTAACTATTCCGCTAACATGAAGTGAAAGATTTTATTAAACCATTTTTTAAAATCATTTCAACCCAAGCAAGACAGTTTTACTGCCACTGATGCGCAGGGGGTTAAATAAGGGAAAGGGATAAGAAAGAGGGGTAAGTTATAGGGGATATCAGGAAGAGGGTAATAGACGGATGAGAATACCGGTGTAATGGGTGGAGTGGATAGAGAAAAGAGCTTCAGAGAAAGGGTGCTAGTTAGTGAGATAGGAGATATCTGTTGACCTTACATTTAAATTCCATGATATTGTAGCTGTTGGGGAAGCAAGTATACGGAAGGGAATTCCACCAGCGGGAAGTGCGAGAAAAGAAGCTTTTATAGTAGAAATTGCGGTTACATTTGTAAAAGGGTAGAACCTAGTTGCAAGTCTAGTAGCTCGTGTAAATTCATAAATAGGGAGCACCAGTGAGCTATGTTCATTGGAGCAGAAGCCGTGAAAGTATTTGTAGAAGAGGTACAGGGAAACCACGTCACACCGGTGAGAGTGCGACTGCAGCCGAGCTGCCAAGTCGGTAGAAAATATGGTTCCTTGTACCATGCCAGACAATATTTCTCAGCATAATTTATCTTACATAAAATCTACCATTTGTATAAGCATTTGAATATTGCTGCCACATCCGGTTTGGTGGTTCTACAATGTTATTGGTCCTTATCTGACATCTCGGCTTCACTCACTTTCTAGCCGCTGTAACTTAGCTTCCTTCTACATTTTCTGTAAGTACCTTCTTGGTAATTGTTCTGATTACCTTTCCTGATTTGCATTGTAGTGTAATGGATATCGGCTCGGAACGAGAAACTGGAGAGCTGAGTTCGAATTCCAGCTGAGTTCGTTGCATTCACATACACACAAATACCCTTGGGAAAACTATAAATCCCTTGCTTCTTCCTCAAAGTAATGGTTAAATAGCAAGACAAATTGGGTTCCGTATCCTTGGTTGGCTGTTTGCAACCAGTCTTCCACAGAAAGTCATAGCAAACTACTGCTGGAAACCGTCTGTCGAGTTAATCATGCCTCTTTTGAAGACATGATTGCCCAATCAAATATCACTTATGACAATTAACTGACTGATACGAGGAAGTGGTAGAAAGATCTCAGCCAAACGTCGCAAATTCTGAACAAAGCATCGTAACGTTTTTAGGGTAGATATGTGCGTTGTGGTGTAGCGGATTTCGACGCAGAACGACAATTTAAGAAGACGAGATCGAATTTTAATTGAATTCCTTACATTCACTTACGCACAAATACACTTGGGAAAGGTATTATACTATCTCTTCCCTCCAGTTATGAGTTAAATAACAGGACAGTTTTGGTTGTATAGCCTTGGCTGGCAACCAGTCTACTGCGGGATAATCTTCTGTCCAGTCACTCATGCCTCTTTCAAGACATGATCGCCCAAAACATGTATCACGTATGGCAGTTAACTGTTTGAACATGAGGCCGTGCTGAAAAGTTCTCGACTCAACCAACTTTCCAAATTCTAACGTTATCATCAGACATCCGAACTCATCTTTACAGACGCCCTTCTCAGTCGGGTGGATAAGTCTTTAGCACTTCGCAGAAGCTCCAGTTTACAGCATTTGACGGATTGCCTACCAACGGAATCTCTAACAGTAATAAAATCCAGCCCATTAAGTCCATCGAATTCATCAATATTGGTTCGACAATATAAATGATATTGCTATATAAAAAAAAAAATGCACTAGAAAAGTTATCGATTGTTGTGGGGCCGACGCCATGTTATTGGCCGGTTCAGTCAGTGCGTTAGGTCAACGAGTACAGAAGTGTCCGATGCTTTCTTTTGTTTGACAAGTGATTATTTCCATGTCTCTATTCTTGTACAAGTTACATCTTTGGCTATTTTGACTTCTTAAGCGAGACTACAAATTACCCGTCATTCACTAACAGTTCCGTCTGAGAAAAAAAAAAAAAAAGGAAAAATGAAATGTTTATTGACGCACCTTATTTTTAAGACCATAGGCAATCATCTCTTTATTTATTCGCAGAATGATAATGGTTATCGAATGAAACAGTAATGGTTATGGAACAGATTGGTAAATAGAAGAGAATAAAATGGCAATTGTAATGGTTAATGAGGAAATTAGCCGTTCTGTTATAAGAAGAATTTTGGCATTCACTGATCAAACACTTAGCCCTACAATTGTTTAAAGTTTATAAAATCTTTCTCTTAACACAGTTTTCAAAAAAGGAGATTTGTAAAAATCAGTGTTGAGGATTTTTAGGTCCTTTACGATTTATATTACGATTTGTCCAACATACGATTCTAGAAAAATAAAGGCAACAACTCCAATTTGTAACCAATAAATAAATATACTTATTCGATAAAATACAGCAATTAACAAACAAAGCGTATAAAATTAGTAAACATATAAGAGGAAAAAGTTGTTCCCCTTTGACTGCTTGTTGATTAAAGTCAACTAAGTGAGGAAAGTTTATTCTTGCACTGAAAAGATTTGTTATAATTGTTAGAAAGGTGTTCAAGTAAGAATGAATAACATGAAGAATACAATTATTTTGAATGTGATTGTAAGTAACACAAATTTTGGTGAAGAGTTCAAAAGTTCTTGGCGAAAATGTTCAGAGAGAAAATTGTGATTACAAAGTTCTGTGTCTATGTGTGCGTTAAAAAGTTTGAGTACAATTTACGTGGATTCGTTTTGCAGCCTGTTGCCTACTAGCTAACATGCGAAAAGTAGCCGTATTTAACGAAGAAGGGTGGCTCCAGAACAAAGCGCGGGAAAAACTGATTTTACATCGAAAATATGTGATTGGATAAAAATTAACCAATCATCACACATAATAAAAACTTCAGAGCCGAAAAATTCAAAAAGCGACTGCGATTGCTAAATTATCCTATAAAAACACAGTAGTGATTTATTAGCCAATCGCAAACGAGTAAATGACTTGGAGTGAATGTGGATAAGAAAAACATAGCAACCGATATATTCAGTTATCACATTTTTTTTTTCGTATTGATTGGAGGTTCCTTCTTAACGTTTTGTTTAAGGTAGTGCGAAAAGTTAACAGTTGATTAGGTAATCCGTTTCTCTCCGAGTTTTCATGTAATATCCATATTAGTTGTCTTACATTTTGGAAGTCTTCAAGATCGAAAGGACATTCCTTCACAAGCTCCTCAGGTTTCATTTGTTTGAAACCATAGAGAAGTATTCTCAGCCATCAAATATTTTTTGTAGTCTTAGACTACAAACCAGATCTTAACACTTATTGTTATTACATTATCAAGCGTATATTTTTTATTCTAATCGCCATTGACTCCCTGTTATAATGAGACAGGCTCAATAATCGATGACTTGAGATTGGCAAAGAATAAAAATCTTATGCAGAATGATCGCAGATTACTGACAAGCAGAAATATTATACAGTGAGACCTGCCGTATGTGATCATCTTCGTCAGCGACCACCTGTTGTTAACGACCGTTTTTCTATGCACGGACGATTTGCTAATGGTAATTGACCCTTAGTGAGCGACCACCTCCAGAACGCGACCAGCGACTAACATCAACTAGTGAAAATCACTGATCAAGCGATCGCTTTAAAAAAAAATTCATTTTGGTCTTCTGAATTAAGAGAAACTAAATGAGTAATCTATTTCATTTTGATTTGACCTAAGCCAGGAACACTTCCTCTTTGTTTTGTTACTGTAGTTTTGTATCAAACTGTTATTTCTTGTTGAAATGTGCATTGTCTCAGTTCACCTCATGGTCAAACATCGACTGTTTTGTACAACATGTATTGCATTTGACATGTTCAAGGGATTTATCGCAGTCTCTGTACTGACTTGGATAAATTCAGAGATTGGGAAAATCACAAGTATGTCTCTTTCTCAAATGTCAATCTCTTTTGTTCCTTTATTTTTTTGTGTATCTATCTACTCTGGATATATCTATCTCTATCTGTCTGTTTCTATTCTCCCCACCCACGATCGCTGTCAGTTTTTTTCATGTTTTTTATGTATTATCGCAAATTCTCTTTTGCTATCACTCACTTCTAAGAAAATAACTGAAACCGTATACGTCGCGAATTTTTCCAACCTAAATATTTTATAAGAAATTGCTAATACTAGAACAAGCACGAAAAGGAAAGCAATAATTGCATTTTTTAAAATCCACTTAATAAATATTTTTTCTGAATAAATAAAATTAGTCTCTTCTTGAACATTGTAAATACGTTTTTAAAATTTTTAAATGAATTATGCTGAATAAATTTCTTTAAAGTTCTTCTTGTGTTTTTATTTATTTATTACCAGATTACATGGTAAAATTCTAATATTTACATATGTCTGGTGAGTGGAATATACGTTCCCGGCGTAAATAGATCATGACTGTTAGCCTTTAGTAAGAGACCACCTGTCGCATGCAACCGGTCTTTGATGGCAGTAGGAGAGGTCGCATACGACAGGATACACTGTATATTCATTTTTTGTGTGTATGTGTGTGTGTTATTTTCTTCATTTTGGTGATCTTAGCAAAATATTCTTTCTTCTGATGATCATTTCATTCCAAGCAAGGTAGGACGGCTATTTTTGCGGAAGAGGGTGCAATGAGAGAGGAAAAAAAACACGGTACAAGTGATGTCGAAGAAAGATAAGAGATAGATGAGATTCAAGTACACAGAAGACGTCCCATTTAAGCATTTAGAGATTGTAACTTTCACGGAAATAAGCAAACGGAAGGGCGTTCCACAAACAGGAAGTGCGAGAAAAGTAACTATCAGAGTAGAAGAGTTGATTTCATTGAACTATTTTGACGGTAAAAGTGTAGGCCCTAGATAAGAAAGCGTAAATACATATGGTCGGGGAACAAGAGAAAAAGTTCGTCAGAGAATTTGCTATGAAAATAGTTGTAGAAAAGACAGAGGGAAGCCACAGTGAGAAAGTGACTGAAGGCAGGTCGCAAAGAGCAGAAAGCAATGGCAACCTACTGCGGGAAAATCTACTGCCCAGTCAGTCATGTCTTTTTCGAGACATGATCGCCCAAGCGTGTATCACGTATGGCACTTAACTGACTTAATGAACTGACTGCTTGCAGATATAGCATTATCACAAGCATTATTCTTACAAGACAAATCTAAGTTAAAAATTCTCTGCCGGAAAACCAATTTTATTTAGTAAGATCTTTCAAATGCACAGGCTGAGAGAGATAATGCACATATAAGATCGATTGAAGTCCTAAGGAAAAGGCAGTTGTCTACAACGTCGTCGATATCGATCTTTAAGGTGTCGATTGAATCAATAAATGCATGGGAGTCAAAAGTGGGATTTATAATGTCCTAGTGGTCAAAAGGAGTTCGATATATAATCAGTTGTAATTTACCTCTACAACTCACCAATTTCCAACCAAATAACAACTTCGTTCATCAAATACTTCCAACTTCTTAATAATGACCTTCAAGTCAATAAAAAAAGTATATTGATTTATTTTAATGTCGTATATGTGCGTAAATGATTGTAAGGAACACCACTGGAATTTAAACACGACTATCCGATTTTTCCTTCATAGGAATTATCCATTACAATACCATTATGGAGTTCAGTCAGTCACTTAAGTTCCGTACGTGATACACACTTGGGCGATCATGTCTCGAAAAAAACAGCCAAGGTTATAGAACCTAATCTGTCCTGTTATTTAACTCATAGCTAGAGAGGGAAGAGATGTATTTTATTATTACGTAGTAATTTTAGGGGATCAGTTTATTGCTTCATAACAAGAACTGATCCCCCACTTTATGTTCAGTAGAAGCCTTAATCATTTTTTAACTATTATATTCATTCAGTCAGTTAAGTGCCATACCTGATACACGCTTTGGGCGATCATGTCTCGAAAGAGATATGACTGACTGGGCAGAAGATTATCTCGCAGTACGTTGCCATTACTTTCAGCGGTAGACTGGTTGCTAGCCAAGGTTACAGAACCTAATCTGTCCTGTCATTTGACCCATAGCTGGAGGGAAGAGATGGATCAATACCTTCCCAAAGGGTATTTGCGCGTAAAGGAATGCAACGAATTCAAATGGAATTCGAACTCGGCTCACCGATTTCTAGTTTCGAGTAGATATCCACTGCACCACAACGCACATCTGATGGAATTAATGATCTGACAATGTTTCAGCCGCAAACTTGACTGGAAATCCTTGGAATTTTTTCCACTTTATGAATAGACCTCAACAAGCAGAATACGTGAGAATGTTGATAGCTTCCAAGTTGTAATCGAAGGAAGCGCTCTGCTTGATTGCTAAAATCGCTCAGTATCTGGGCGATGGTCGTTTTCAGTCATTTTCTCTGGCTTATAACGTTACAATTTCTCGTACATAGGCACCAAAACAGACGAGAGACCAATCTGTAATAGCAGAGCTTGTATTCTTTCTATGAAAGCATTCCACAAGCGTTAATGATGTCAGTGACATTTTCCACTTTTTTACCACACAGCCTATACTTGGCTGAATTCACTTGGTGTTAGATGTTCTTCCAGACTGAATTAATATTTAGGGTTTGGTCTTTGGCGGCTAACAGTAGGCTTTCTGTGTCGCCTTTTAAGTCGCCTTTCGTTTAGCAATCCCATGAACTTTTCGTATTATTATTATGTCATTTTTCATCATATTTCGATTTCTGCTTTGGTCTCACTACCAACCAAGTCTGCGGGGAGACCTAAGGCAGGTAGTGGCGTGTTGTTATGGCTCCATTTCATGTTTTTCTATCTTCCCTATCATCCCCAGCATTACATAGATAACGTTTTCCTTAGTGTGTGGGCTGTACTTAATAAGACAATTTTTTGTATATCTCTTAAGCTGGGGTTTCCAGGGATTCTTTCAATGTGTTGTTTTGTTCCATTTTTTATCATTCCAAGTGCACCTACTATCACTGGCACAACTCTTGTTTTCAATTTCCACATTTTTTCTATTTCAATTTCCAGGTCTTTATATTTTGACAGTTTTTCAAATTCCTTGATTGCTATGTTACAATCCGCTGGACAAGCCATATCAATTAATAGACAAGTTTTCTCCTTCTGGTTTTTAACAATAATGTCTGGCCTGTTTGCTTCAATTTTTCTGTCTGTGTAGATGGTGTAATCCCATAGAATGGTTACATCTTCTATTTCTGTAACCGGTGCTGGGTGATGTTCATACCAATGTTTCTTTACAGCTTTTCCATAATGTTTGCACATTGCCCAATGTAAATATTGCCCAACTCTATCGTGGCGATTTTTATATTCGTTTGGGGCAAGCACAGAACAGCCTGAGATTAGGTGGTCTATTATTATTATTATTATTATTATTATTATTATTATTATTATCATTACGTCATTTTTCATCAAATTTCGATTTCTGCTATGGTCGCACTACCTACCAAGTCTGCAGGAAGACCTAAGACAGGTCGCTGTGCTTTGTTATGGCTCCGTTTCATGTTTTTTCTATCTCCTCTAAAATCCCTAGCTTTACATAGACAAATTTCTCCTTAGTGCGTGGACTGTACTTAGCATGACAATTTTTTGTATATCTCTTAAGCTGGGGTTTCCAGGGATTCTTTCAATGTGTTGTTTTGTTCCATTTTTTATCATTCCAAATGCACCTACTTTCATTGGCACGATTCTTGTTTTCAATTTCCACATTTTTTCTTTTTCGATTTCCAGGTCTTTATTTTTTGACAGTTTTTCGAATTCCTTCGTTGCTATGTTACAATCCGCTGGACAAGCCATATCAATTAATACGGAAGTTTTTTCTTTCTGGTTTTTAACAATAATGTCCGGCCTATTTGCTTCAATTTTTCTGTCTGTGGAGATGGTGTAATCCCATAGAATGGTGACATCTTCTATTTCTGTAACCGGTGCTGGGTGATATTCTTACCAGTGTTTGTTTACAGATTTTCTAATTGCCCCCACTCTCTCGTGTCGATTTTTATATTCATTTGGGGCAAGTACAGAACAGCCTGAGATTAGATGGTCTATTGTTTCTTGGTGTTTATCACAGAACATGCATTTTGGATCCACATTATTATGCATAATATTTGTCTGAAAGTTTCTAGTGAAAAGACATTGATCTTGCGCTGCAAGAATAAAGCCTTCAGTCTCAGACTTTAATCCAGATGCACGTAACCATCGATGAGTATTAACTTTATCAACATTGGATTTATTGGCACGTTCTGAATATTGTTTGTCTTGCCAGCGCTGTTTCATCTGTTCAAGAGCTTTATCTTTGGCTTTCATTTTCATAATTTTTGCCGCAATAGTTGGTTCTTGGCTTCTGTTTTGCTTTTCTACAGAATTTACTAAATGTAAATCTTGTTTGTATTTACTGCCTTCTTTTATTATTGAATATTTTTTTCTTTCTGTTTTCATGTTGTTTGACTAATTGTATCATCCAGTCTTTTGTTGTTTCTATGTATGTTAGTAAGCCAATAGTTGTTGTCTTTTATGACAATTCTAACTGAATAAAACCTCTTCCACCGTCTTTACGGGGCATGTATAGACGGTCTACATCAGCCATTGGACTTATGCTTAGAAAGAAACTTTCTTGTTTTAGAATCCATTCGCCTGATGTCGTTTAGAGTTCAGTTTAAGATGATGAAACTATATTGGACAACGGGGGTTGCAAGGCTATGATTGGCCATAATTCTGTTCTGAGAATTCAATTCAGTTTTTAATATCAGTCGTAGCCTTCTATAGTACTCTTTACGCACTATTTCTTTAATTTTATTTTTATGGTGAATTTTTTCACTCTTATTCACACCTAGGTATTTATAAGCTTCTTCTGGCTTTAATTCTTTTATTGTTACCGCAGGGTCTCAACTAACTGAGGATTATTATTATTATCATTATTATTATTATTATTATTATTGTTGTTGTTGTTGTTGTTAACGTATTTTTAGTTTGCTCATCTGCTTCACGATCTGCCTCTAAATTTTCAGCAAAATCTTTAATCTGCTTTAAGTCAAGCAATCATTATTTTTAGTACAATTGCTTTGATATGTAACTTGTATTTCCAATATGATTACTTTAATTGTACGGTATCGTATGATTCTGTGCTTGTTTAAAAAACTTTAAACGCAAATAGAAATTATGTACAGTTCAATTGAGTAAACAGATTAAATGGAGGGTCTAAAAAACTAAAAGTATGTCGCAGGTGAAAATGCAGGAAATTCGCAGAAGAACCGACCAAATACAAAGAAGAAAAATGATTTGGATTCTATAAATATAAGATTGGGCCTGCAAATTTCAGTAGGGGAAATTCATAATCTGTCACATTAATAAAACATTCCTGAGGTTGTTAAAATGTGTTATTATTATTAACAAACCCGTCAAGTATATAAGGAGAAATTGAAAGAAAAATCACTCACTTAAGTGCCATACTTGATACAGGCTTAGGCGATCATGTCTCGAAAGAGACATAACTGACTAGACAGAATATTTTCCCGTAGTAGGTTGCGATTAATTTCTGCGGCAGACTGGTTGACAACCATGGTTATAAAACCCAATCTGCCATGTTATTTGATCCATAGTTGGAGGGAAGACACGGATTAATACCTTTCCCAAGGGTATTTGCGCGTAAGTGAATGCAACAAATTCAACTGGAATTCGAACTCGACTCTCTGATTTCTTGTTCCGAGCTGATATCCACTGCACAGCAACAAAGCCTAAAACTGAAATTAATCTTATTGAGAAAGATTAATGAACGCAAACGCTAAAATAATTATTATTGTTTTTTATGTACCTGAAGATCAGTAAAAAATCAAGAATTACATGTTGGTGTTGATTGAATTTTTACGACTTATCAACCCTTTATGCGTTATTTACAGCCAAAAGGTATTCTTATTTTCAGTATTGCATTAGCAAGTTTTTGTGAGTAACAAAGATTTTCTAAATACAAATATCACTATTTAATCCATAGATGAGGGGGGAGGGATTCATACTTTCCCCAAGAACATTTGCGCGAAAGTGAATGTGACGGACCCGGCAAGAATTCGAACTTGGCTCTCCGATTTGTATTCCTAACAGCTACCCATTACACCACCAGCAGATTCCCTGTAGGAGTTCTTGGTGTAAAAATGTTTGAAGATCGCTATCGATACTGCAAACTTGGACCAAAAATCCTTAGAACGTATTCCACATTCTGGGTGGCCTTTAAATGTTGACCGCTTCGAGGATGGAAACAAAAGAAGATTTTCCGCAGATTATAATAACGTTTGAGGTGGGGAAAAAAGCAGCGGTCAACAACGTCGTCGATATCGATCCATAAGGTGTCGATGAGACCATCTATGGAATCAATAAACGTATGGACGTTAATAACGAGTCGATAAATGCATGGCAGTCAAAGGTGGGGTCTATAAAGGCTTGGTGGTCGAAAAAAAGGCTGGATAAATGATCCGTGTTAATTTACGACTACAGCTTCGCAATTTCTAACAAAATATCAATGCTCTTTGCTCATCAAACACTTGCGATCTAATAATAATGATAACCAAGTCAATAAAAAGGTATATTGATTAACTTTAATGTGATATTTGCATGTAAATGCTTGTAACGATCACGGCTAGAATTCGAACGCGAGCCTCTGATTTCTGATTCACAGTCGTTATCCATGACTTTGCCCGCAGATTCGCTGAAAAATGTCAATGATCTGAAAAATCTTTTAGAAGCTTTACTGAAGCCGCAAAATTGACCGAAAATCCTTGGGATGCAGAACACACGAGATGATTGATCGCTTCCAGGGTGGAAATGCATGCAACGAATTCCACTCGAATTCGGACTCAGTTCTTTCAATTTCTCATTTCGAACAGATACACAGTGCGTTGTGGTGCATTGGTTAACGACTCGGAACGAGAAATTGAGGAGCCGAGTTCAAATTCCAATCAAGTATCACTTATGACAATTAACTGACTGATACGAGGAAGTAGTAAAAAGATCTCAAAACAACTTCCCAAATTCCGAACAAAGAATCAAGCACCGTAACGTTTTTAGGGTAGATATGTGCGTGGTGGTGTAGTGGATATCAACGAGGAACGAAAAATTGGGGAGCCGAGTTCAAATTCCAGTTAAATTCATTGAATTCACTTACGCACAAATACCCTTGGGAAAGGTATTAATCCGTCTCTTCCCTCTAGTTATGGGTTAAATAATAGGTCAGATTGGGTTCTGTAGTTTTGGCTGGCAACCAGTCTACCGCAGAAAGCAATGGCAATCTACCGCGGGATAACCTTCTGCCCAGATATAATTTCGAGACATAATCGCCTAAGAGTGTATCACGTATGGCACTTAACTGACTGACCCATTCCACCACAACGCACATCCGAAGTCACTTAATTGCCATACGTGATACACCCTTCGGCGATATTTCGAAGATTTTCCCGGTGTAGGTTGCCATTAGTTTCTGCAGTAAACTGTCCTGCTATTCAGCCCATAGGTGGGAAGAGACTGCATTAATGTACATGGAGATGTATTAATTCTTTCCGAAGGGTTACGTTGGGTAACAGAATTATGTGAAAATAATACAAAACAACGTAATATTATAAAAGTAGGTGTATTGACAGGAAAGAGAAGTATTTACAAGAGGTGAGGATTAGTAGAATACAGAACAAGGTAATTAGTATAGAGTATCGTCGTAGAGACGTGATAGATTGACTAGTAGAACACTCGACTTCCTTCCTCGAGGTATAATCACTACTATTTTATATAGTGATTCGAATAGTCCATTTTCGTGGAAAGGTGGAGAGTGCCCCAACACGAAGAGTATTTGTTCATAAATGAATGAAAAGAATTCGAAATCGGCACTCCGAGTTTTGATTCTGAGCCGATATCCATTGCATCGCAACATACAGCATTGGACTAATGAAGGGTTTACTGATCCGGATTATTCTGCGATAAAACACATCAACACGAATTAAACCTAATAAAATAATAATCAACTTCATTAAAAAGAACACCATTGTATATATATATATATATATATATATATATATATATATATGTTGTCGAGGAATATCCTATCTTACACCGGAATGGATATGTTCCGGTCTATAAAAGACGGTGACTAGAGCATACGTCACTAGACGGAAGCATACGTTACTAGACAGAAGCATTCTTCACTAGACGGACGCATACGTCCTAGGCATAGACATTTTCTACTTGATTGTTATATCTGTTACTATTCGTTGGTGTTCTTGTACTGGGGTATAATAAATCTCTTATAATCTATCTTCAGTGATAAGTATTATTCTTACACTATTCTTTTCCCTGATTATCCCCTCTCGGGATATATCAATATATATATATATATATATATATATATATATATATATATATATATATTTAAAAAAACAACAATTTCGATATTTAAATCTGTTGAATAGCCATTTCTATATTGGTATAAAATATTCTGTCATTTGAATTTGAGTAAATAAAATTTTCGTTTCGACGTTACTGAAGAAGCGAGGATTTCCTCGTAGAAATGGCTATTCAACGGATTTAAATATCGAAACTTTTGTTTTATTTTTTATATTTGGCTCTGTAAATAGAATATAATATTTGCATCGAGCCCTCTACCTTGATCAATTTTAATATTAATGAAATTAATATTAATTAGGGTCGGTTTTTTGGGATGTACCTACCTGATCATCCTTTCGGATTTTATATAAATATATATATAACTTTCCAATAACACCGAATGGTGTGTAGGGCAGAGTTTCCGTAACAGATTCTCTTTTATCCTCCTTCAAAGTCACCTTCCTCCAGGTTTGGAGGAAGGTGACTTTCTAAGCGTAGCTTAGACGTAACACAAGGCCGAAAGTGGGAGGGTACCCAGTGAGGATCGAACTTACTACTCAGTTATAATGATTCTATCGAGACAAGCTTGCTAACCATTACACCACGCCGAGGTGCCTATATATATATATATATATATATATATATATATATATATATATATATATATATATATATATATATATATATATATATATATATATATATATATATATATATATATACTGCTTAGTTCGTTAAAGAGACAATAGCGAGGCAGCGTCGGCTCAGTTTATTTTCTTTACTACTTATTATTATTACTACTTATTATTAAACTTTGTTGTTAGTTATGAATGCTCTTGCCGCGTGTTTACTCTTTAAAAATCATTTTAGTAATTTTGCAATAATTATGTAGTCGGGTAGTGAAGAGTGTATATGTATATATATATATATATTTTGCATGCGCAAATACGTGTGATCGGGCAAAAAGGAAAAAAGGTTCGTCAGAGCAGTAGCCATGGGATCTTAGGCCAGGTATTCGGCTAATAAAACAAAAATCAAAAGTCAAACTTATTCGTTATTTTCCGATATTTAGTCTAATTAAAAAAAATTTAAATACCTACGAAGTGTTCTAACAAGAGATGGAAAGTGCGACACAGAAATCCGAAGGTGAATTGGCATGGCAAAGGACGCTTTCCAGAAGCTGAGTAAAGTACTAACACATAGGAAAATTTCACTAGAAACAAAGAAAAGAGAGCTGGATTGCTATGTGATGTCAGTTCTTCAATACGGCAGTGAATGCTGGACAATATCATAGAAAATGAGGACAAATCTTGAAGCAGCGGAAATATGGTTCCACAGAAGGATGCTGCGGATATCGTGGACTGAGCATGCAAGCAACGATGAGGTGTTGGAAAGAATGGCAACAAAAAGGAAATTAATACTGAGCATCAAGAAGAGACAATTGAAGTTCCTGGGACACGCAATAAGGAAGGAGAGCTTGGAGAACCTGATACTGACTGGCCAGATAGAAGGAAAAAGAGACAGAGAAAGGCAGCGGATAACATATTTGCAGGGCCTGATCAGGTGGATGACGGAACGGGGGTTGAGAGGTGTAACAGAAGCAAACATACTAAGAGCCACAAGGGATAGGGAGACGTGGAGAACCATGATCACCTACGTCTTGAAGAGGCAGAGCACATAGAAGAAGCAGAAAAAGTCTAATTATACAGCAGAGTAATGCTGCCACTAGAACGCAGTGAGTTACAGAGAAGGAAAGAGAAAGGAAAGAGTTTAGTGGGAGGATTGAGAAAAGATGATAAAAGGAATACGGTTCAAGAAGATAATTCGTGTCGATTGAGGTAGCATTTAAATTTTGAAGATTGTTGTTATCAGGGAAGTAAGAAAACGGAAGGGAGTTCCACAGCAAGAAAAGAAACTGTCATAGTAGAAGTAGAGACTGAACTTGGTTAGTTCAGCAATAAAAAGATTAGACCCATTTGCCTATCTAGTCAAAATAACCAGTCCCGTAACCCATTAGCGTCGTAACCTATGTACACAACATGTACTGCAACCGCGGTAATAGTGGTGTGTCCTGGGCAAGATAGCCTGATGGAGACCAACTATCTCAAGGCAGATTTGAATTCAGAGTTTTCCTTCTTATAGACCGGTTGCCACACAAGGCTATAGAACCTTGTCTGTTCTGCTATTTACCCATAGGTGGGAGAAGTTTTGTATTCACACCTTTCTCAAGGGTATTAACGTAACTGAATGCAGTGAACTTGGCTAGGATTTGAACTCCGACTCCTTAATTAGAGCCGCTAAAATTTTCTTCACTGTACCGCCATCAACTTGCCAATCTAGTGGCGTGCTTAAATTCACGTAGTGAAAAAGAATCTCATCAGAAGAGTTGCTGTGAAAATACTTGTAGAAAAGACAGAGGGAAGCCAGGTCAGTGAAAAAGTGACTGAAATCGAGATGCCTGGACAGAATTGTAAAATTATACACATTTTAATAGATTCGTAAATCTAATCATTCCTAACAATTTTTCTGCTGAAATTCCTATGGAGAAAAAGTGTTTTATAATATTCGTATATGTACATATAAATAATATATATATATATATATATATATATATATATATATATATATATATATATATATAATCGGTTGCTGAGCCCAAACTGTTCATTCAACAGGATTTTAAAATTATACACATTTTAATAGATTCGTAAATCTAATCATTCCTAACATTTTTCTGCTGAAATTCCTATGGAGAAAAGGAGAAAATGTGTTTTATAATATTCGTATATATATATATATATCGGTTGCTGAGCCCAAATTGTTCTGTAATGTAATTTAATATTCTTTTGTTTAAAATATCAATTACTTGATATCCGATCTCCAAATTGCAAACGCGACTGTAACATGATGAATTTACGAAATATCATTTGTTGGATAGTTCAGTTCCAGGTCCATTCATAAGTTCACTCATGGCGCTCAAGTGAATATGACACACACACACACACACACACACACACACACACACACACACACATATATATATATATATAATGCCTGACTATTTTTTTAATAAAATCGTTATGAAAATTTCATTAAAATAGTTCATCGTTTACTTTTATATATTCACATCGTTTACTTTGTATATATGCACAATATATACATATATAAATACTCAAATAACTTCATATCAAAAGCAAACCCCATTTTTATTATAATTCATAAGCCCATGAGTCTCACCCACTTTACAATGGAATCAGCTATTTAATAGTGAAAGACGAACTATTTGGGTTTGAAGTTTTAAACTTCCGTCTGGCGAATAATTTCTTTAAAAAGTTCCAGTTTTCAATTCAATAGGCAGACCAACTTCGATAAAATTGCATATTTCCATGGTTCGATTATTAACTTGAAATGTTTTATTCTCCACGGCCAACTCGAGAAATGCATAAGATCAAACGAAAAGATGAAGAGGAGATTTATTCTATATGAAATCACCATTACAGCAGTAGAGGTGACATGACCCAACTAGCCGATAAAATGTCAGCAGTAAATGGCGAAAGATCGTATGCTATGGTTGCTAAAACCTACGGCAAGATTACATAAATCTTATAACAGTATCTTACAGTTTTTCTCAGGCCCATCCTGACCCGGAGTTGTGGCTCCTGTTCGGATTCCATCAAATAGTGAACACCCAAACTGAGATCAAATCATAAAAATATAAAAAATACATTTAAAAAATCTTACGAGCAATATATTTTCATAGAAAAAAAAAAATGAAATTAAAATTATCAGCAGCACATTAAAAAAAAATATTGCCAAAATTCACAAATGGAAACTATTCAAAAGTTCTACAATATAATTGTATTGAACACTTTTTAATACAAATATGCACTGGTATAATTTATTAAGACCAAAAACTAAGCAATTAAGCAATATATATATATATATATATATATATATATATATTGCTTAATTGCAATTAAAACTAAGCAATTAAGCATATATATATATATATATATATATATATATATCCCTTTTGCCACGTTAATTGAGAGAGAGACAATAGCGAGACAGAATCGGCTCAGTCCATTTTTTTTACTACGTGTTATTAAACTTTACTATCATTTATAAAAGCTCTTGCTACATGTTTGCTTTTAAAATGGCTTATTTAATTTATTTTAAATATGTCATCAAATAGTAAAAGATATATATATATATATATGTGTATCTTCCTGTCACGCTCAGAGGTTTGTTAATTTTGTTTTCTTTGAATGTAAAATACTCAATAGCAGGTCCATCAATATATGTGTTGCCGTCATTTTAGACGGTATGGACCCACTCGTAAAAGCAATAATAGCGAATACCGTAGTAAATGTGACAATGCGTACGAGTCGACATTACTCCTAGCGACTCACTTTACGACCCCTGGTCTTATGAGCAGACGTTCTAGTCATAGTGAATAGAAAAGTCTATGATCTAGAGTTAGTGTAGATATGATCGGCCGTCGTTCTACACAAAGCCAAGCAAAGCAATAAAGCTATTAAGATGCAATGGATTATTGACTTAGAAAGAATATGAGAAGGAAGACAATTCTATTAAGAAGAAAAAATAATAAAATAGCAGAAATTAAGAAAAGAAAAGATAACGATTCAAATTGCATTTAAATTCTTGATGATGTTGACTGGAAGCCGAGAATCTGGAAGAGAGTTCCACATGCGAGAAGGGCGAGAAAATAAACTGTTAACATACTATTTTTTGTATACAGTTATTTTAACTGTAAAATCATGAGCCCTATCCACTAATCTGGTCTTGTGCTTAAATTCATTAAAATCTACGGCGGAACTGTACGACATTACCACCATTTGTAAATATGTTGATTATCCCTTTTTTTTTTTTTTTTTACTTTTTTTAAGTGCATTATCATCGATTTAAACCCTAAATTTTCCAATTATCAAAAAAAAATTTGGAAAAAATTCATTATTTAAGTTTTTTAATGGGTGCTCAGTTTCTCATACAACCTTATTCTAAATCGATCCTCCATTTTAGAAACACTCACGTTTAGGTCGCTGAGACCATGTATAGAGAAGTTTACAATTTGAAGATAAGTTTGGACAGATTTTTTTTTAAATAATTCCTGTTGTAAAAAAATTTAGAATGAAAAATATGATATGTAAAACATTAAAAAAATATTTAGACAGAGAATCTTTAAAATGATTCCTATTAAAAACATTTTTGAATAAAAACATATTTCCGAAATGTTATTTTTATTAATATAAGTTTTGAAAAAAGAAAAAGAAAAAGGCAACAACTTGAAGCGAGTGTTTCCAAAATGGAGGATCGAATTGCTATAACGTTGTATGAGAAACTGAGCACCCACTAAAAATCTTTAAATATTGAATTTTTTCCCAAATTTTTCTTGAAAATCGGAAACTTTATGTACTAATTGATAAGAATGCACGAAAGAAAGAAATAAAAAATGATAATCAACAAATTGACAGGTGGTGGTAATGTCGTACAGGTCCGCCAAATCATAGTGGAAAGTCTAACAGAACGATTACCATGAAAATATTTAGAAAAAACACAGATAAACTACGTTGCAGCAGTGAAAAGCGAATGAAGCCGAGATGCCAAGTCAGGACTAGTAACATTGCATATGTTCCTTTGTAATTCATCAAGTGTCTATAAATGCATAGCAGAAGTATGAGAGCAGATGCGGCAGTGATATCCAAAGCATGGACGCATGGTCGACTTATAAATATGAAGGATAGATTCTGTCGAGAGAAATTGTCTAGCAGGGCCATCTTTTTAGCAGTAGACATAGCAATTGATTTAATATAATCACTCCACTTCATAATCAGCGAAAACGTTAACCCGAGCGAGAGCAATGAGTCACTCATGTGGAGGCTAGCATCAGCTGGTATCAGAACAATCCTCGGGAGAACAGGACAATTGTCGCCATTGAAAGAAAATTAAGGAAAATTACTACTTGAGTGGGGGCGGAAATAAATAATAATAAAAATAATTAGATATTTTCTTTTTATGTCTTATCTGTTATCCAATAAGATTTATATTTTTATACCACATTATCTACACCTTTAAAATGGCAAATTGTGGGCTATACGCAAATACAATAATTACTAATTACATAATAAATATCTAGTTAAACTAATCTTTATCAAACATAATAGATAATTACATTGTCAGTTAAGTGCCATACGTGATAAACGCTTGGCCGATTATACCTCGAAAGAGACATGACTGACTGGGCAGAAGATTATCCCGCAGTAGGTTGCCATTGCTTTCTGCGGTAGACTGGTTGCCAGCCAAGGCTATAGAACCCAATCTGTTCTGTTATTTGACTCATAGCTAGAGAGGGAAGAGATGTATTATATCATTAAGTAGTAATTAGTGGGGGATCAGTTTATTACATCATAACAATATAAAACTAATCTTCCATTTTATGTCCTGTAGAAGCCTTAATCATTATTTTAAACTATTATAATCAGTCAGTCAGTTAAGTTCCATAAGTGATACACGTTTTGGGCAATCATGTCTCGAAAGAGACATGACAGTGCAGAAGATTATCCCGCAGTAAGTTGCCATTACTTTTTGTGGTAGACTGACTGCAAGCCAAGGCTTTAGAACCCAATTTGTTCTGTTATTTAACCCATAACTGGAGGGAAGAGATGGATTAATAAAATGAATGCAAGGAATTCCACTGGAATTTGAACTCTGCTCCCGATTTCTTGTTCCGTGTCTATATCCACTGCACCACAATGGCATCCAATAATTACATTACTCATCTTATATTTAATGTTATTAGCTGTTTTTTTCCAGTTACATATCAACCTCCATGGGTCATTTAATGCCTAAGTCTATTTTGTAGATTTATTTTTTAGATAATAGTGGTTTTGTACAAAATCACTATTTAACCCATAAATGAGGAAAAAGTGGTAGATTCATACTCTTTCGAAATTATTTGCGCGTAAGTGAATACAACGAACCCAGGTGGAATTGAAACTCGGCTCACCGATTTACAATTTTGAGCTATTTTCTATTACACCACCCACACATTTAAGCTTACAACACCTGATATCCCCAAGCGGTCACCCATATAAGTAATGACCAGGCTCGACATTGCTTAATTTCGGTGATCATACAGGAACCGGTGTTTCAACGGGAAATGGCCGTAAACCTATCCAATGAGAAGAATTATCGAATATTAAGATTTATATTTTATATCATTTTAATTCAGTCAGTTAATTATCATGCGAGATACACGCTTGGGCGATCATTTCTCGAAAGAAACATGACTGACTGGGCAAAATATTTTACCGCAGTAGGTTGCCATTACTTTCTGCGGTAGACTGGTTGCCAACCAAGGATATAGAACCAAATCTGTCCTGTTATTAATATCTTTCCCAAAGGTATTTACGCGTGAGTGCAACGAAGTCGACTGGAATTCGAACTCCACTCTCCAATTTATCAGTCTTAGCAGATATCCACTGCACCAAAAAGCACATCCACTATAATTAAGGAACTAAATTGCATATTATGAGCTATATATCTGAAAAAAAAAGTCCAGTAAATGGCATTTCTCAGATTCTTGTAATGATATTTGCTGTTCTGCTTGTAAGTAAAAGCAAAACTTTTAAAAATTTGCCCTTTCTATTGTCAGAGAGTAGATGTCCTATGGGGGTAATTGTCCAGGGAGGAGTTGTCTAGAGAGGAGTTGTCCAGGGAGGAGATGTCAAGGGAGCAGTTGTGATACAACCGTATCAGCTGGATGGAAGACAAAAAACATTTTTCCCTGTAACAGGGATTTTTACAGGTTTTACTATTTAAACCACAGTTGGGAGAGAATTTAATTCACACTTTTTTCCAAGATTATTTGCGCATAAGTGAATTTAACGAACACGACTGGAATTCGAACTCTGCTCTCAGATTACTCATTCACAAACCGCTAGTCATAAGATCACCAGATCATGCCATTATCATAGGTATTTATAGAAACTTTCGAGTTCTTATCTCCCTTTAGAATGATAACGTCGTGAGTGTACGTGGTTTGGGGAGGGAATTGCGAAAATATGCGAGACTCTCTGGTTTTTTGTTGTTGTTTTTTTTGTTTTTTTTTTGTTTTTTTTTTTGTTTTTTTTCCTTTTGTTTGAAACGGGCCTTCAATCAGGGATTAATTATGGCATGAAATGGCTCGCAAATTTTAATGCCTTCGAAACTAAACTGCAGAAACGTTCCTTCTCGCCATCATGACTGATTCTAGTTTCCCGCAGAGCAACACACTGCGCCTCCTTGGCCTCACTTTTTCTACTGACCTGACATGGAACGACAACATTGAATCTGTAACTGCATCTAATGCTAGGAATGCTGGCTCGGGCAAGAAAGTTTTCTCGTCAGAATCCATCCTGCACATGTATAAATCTGTCATTCGTCCGTGCATTTAATACTACTGCCATATCCGATCGAGCGCTCCTACTATTCATCTCGAGGTTTCGATATAACCCAAGGAATGATCTGCAATATAATCGATTCTGACCTGGCATCTCGATTTAACACTTACCTGAGTGACGTCCCTGAATCTTTTCTACAAATATTTTCAAAGCAAATGCCCCTATGAGGATTTTTTTTTCGCTGGTGGCCCGAACCAAATGAATTTAAGCGCGTAGCTAGGTTGGCATCCAGTTCCCACCTTTTATCGCTGAAATAGTTACATGTAACCGCCAGTTCTACTCCAACAGTTTCTTTTCTCGTATTTCCTGCCTGTGGAACTCCTTTCCTTCTTCCCTGATAGCTATAAGCTCCAATAATTTAAATGCAACGCCAATTGCCATCTTCTATCTTCCCATTTTTTTCTTTTATCCTTTCTTCAATACCTTCTGCAACCAGTCTTTTCTCTCATCATAAACACTAATTGCGATCCCGACTTATTTGGAGAGAAATGCCCCAAAAAATAAAAGTTCTTTTTTTTTATTTAACAACTTGTTATATCTCATCTAAACTTATTTATAAATGGAACTTTGTCTGTGTGTGTGCATGTGAGTGTCCGTTACCTATAGCCTCCGAAACGGCTGAACCGATTTTCTTGAAAATTTACACAGTTGTACTATAAGCGTCTTAGCTAGGTTTTGTGTCGAGGTACACCGATAAATATCGAAAATCCATAATCGAAAAATCGGGTTATAGAAGGAGTGGTCCGATTTTAAGCAAATTTGATACACTCATAGACAAAGACATAAGAAACGATATTCAGTAGTTTCAAGGTTGCAGTTCTTACAATAGTGCAGAAAATCGATAAAATATTTATATAAATGGCAAGATGTTTATGTATGTATCTGTTTATCTGCCTGTATGTCTGTATTTTTTTCAGCCCTTTTATTTTAGTTTTTGCTTCGGGTTTGGCTCAAAGTAGGTATAATTGTAGTTCTTAGTCTCAGCCATGATACCATTTACTCAGAGGACTTATTTAGCCTTCAAAATTCAGTTTACGGCGAAAAAACTTATTTGATATCGATACCAAGAAATCAAACTTTGTCTCACATCCATTCATTTTTCTTTCAGCCTACGGTTTCGCTTTAACTGGAAACAACTATTGCTTTTTAGCCTTTCGCGCTAACGTCCAAAAGAGTCTGAGCTCCAGGACCATGGATTAGTTTTAAAGCTTTCATTACACCCGAGCAACACCGGGCTATACTGCTAGTCGTATATAGTTCTATGCTAAGTCTCAATGTGATCCTTATAATCTAGTATATAAGTTGATTTTATCAGAGGTCTGACTATATATTATTCTCCTCTGTTTAGTATTTTTACTTTATTCTATCCTATTGTCAAATATGATAATGTTCAATCGATCGCATACATTGTCTTTGTCCATGTCTACTAAGCTGTTTACACACGGCCCCCAAAGAAGATTACCACCATGCGTCTAAAAGACATATTTCTATCTCGGATATTCCCTAAGTGACACGCCTCTGCCCATTGTTGTTAAAAATTCGAAAATTAGGCCATCGTTCCCTCTAACTACATCCCAGTACAAGCTTTCGTTCCCGAAACACTCCGTTCGAGGTAGGCACCAACACTTCTAGCTTGTCTTCCTTTCACTCCGCTCTGTTTAACCTGATCTGCATCTCATTCTTTCTACACCGAACCAATCAACTTTCCTACTCCCTATCGCCAGACCCCGTCCCACGGGGGAAAAGGATATGCATTAGCCTCAGAGGAAATGAAGGGGATTGTGATAAATTACCCACCGTTCTCACTTAATGCACAATGAGATTAGGAAACCTACCGAAAGGCAATGATTCGGTTATATTAGTAGTGAAGCTGAGTGAGGTGCGGACGGAATGTTTCATTACTAGTCGAATATACTGATAGAAAATCGATCTTAGCGTTACTGTGATAATAGAGACAGGTTGGCCTACCTCGTGACTGAAACGCTTTCGCCTTTTCTACCGAGCCAGTGGTCATCGTTCGAGTACCGTTTAAAGTCGGGATTTCAAATATAATTTTTGAAAACAATCAGGCATTTCTTATACAGCTATTTATTTATTTATTTACATTTTTCGTACTGTTATCCTCATCTTTCTAATCATATTCACGACGTTTCGGTCGCTGTATGATCCAGTCTTCTTCAAGGTGATATACTTAATACCTTGGCTGAAGCGTTGGTTGAAGTAATCCACTTACTTGATCCAAAGAGTTGTGAGTTCAATACCTGGTCACAGCAGGTGCGAACAAAAGCTTGGAGTGTTTAGATATTAAAAAAGTATTAACTGAAAGTGAGATATCCAGAAAATATATGGCACGTGGAACTATTAAAATTCCCCCCCCCCCCCCGTAAATAAACAAAGGGTTCAGTTAGAAATTTCAACATATATCACTTGAATAAAGCCGGAGCGTACAACGTCATGTTCACGACGTTAACAAAAAGATGAGGAAAACAGTTTGAACAATGTAAATAATTACAATACTTCATCTCAGAAATATAGATAAATACTATTTATTTATTTGTTTTTTAAATTATTTTTTATCCGACGTTATTATTATTATTATTAGGAATATGTGTTTGAGTTGTTATCTATGTGTTGTGGATCTTCGTCACTAATTGGTTGTGGCAAATCTTAACGCAAATTTGTTGTGGCAATTGTTATAGTGAAACTTCGCTGCATTGTTGTTTGTGCCGGAAGTAAGACACGGAAAACAGAAGGTAGATTCAAAACAGTGTATTAGTATAACACGAACATATGTACAAGGTAAGTGTTAGTAATAAATAAATAGAAATAAGTAAGTCCGAACGGTACAGTTACGCTGCTTATTGCCTGACTTGTATCTGTCGTCAACTGACATTAACTACCTCCCGGAACTCACGCAGGTAATTATATATAACAAGACGAAGAGTCCATTCCTCGTAGAAGGGCACCATAACACTATGTTTTTTTTTTAATTTTCTTAAACATTAAAATTAATAACAACCGGCCTAGATTGAGAAGTTTTACTAAAAAAAATTCTTCCCCCGACAGGAATCGAAACTTCATCACTTTTTCATCAGGGAAACCACTTTTCTATCCAGTTTGGTTATATAGATTAAACTGACAGAGCCAAATTTGAATTAGAAGAATGTAGTGTAAAGGATATCGGCTCGGAACGAGAGAGCCGAGTTCGAATTCCAGCTGAATTTATTACATTCGCTTAGGCGCAAATACCCTTGGGAACAGTATGAACCCATTTCTTTTAGCTATGGGTTGAATAGCAGTGCAAATTAGGTTCGATAGTTTGGTTGACAACCAGTCAACCGCAGAAAGTAATGGCAAACTACTGCGGGAAAATCTGCCTAGTCAGTCATATTGTGGAAAGCGTGTGTCACATACGGCAATTTACTGAAAAGAAAGTGTCATGGTGGCATCACCCATTACAATGGATTCAACTCTTCCTACAACTACATATACTTCCCCTCACAAGAGGGGATCAGAGTGTATGAGATCAAGAGATCAGGGTGAGAGATTAGCATAAGCAGATTAACGCAGAGGGAAGAGATAGCCAAGACTGCTACCATACGACTATTGCGAGTCATAAGTTATAGTAACTGACCGTATTTATCATTCCACGTATTTGTATTTTGCTGTGTTTAATATGAGTCAGTTAAGTGCTATACGTGATACACGCTTGGGCGATCATGTCTCGAAAGAGACATGACTGACTGAGCAGAAGATTATCCCGCAGTAGGTTGTCATTGCTTTCTGCAGTAGACTGGTTGCCGACCAAGGCTATAGAACCCAATCTGTCCTGCTATTTAACCCATAACTGGAAGGAAGAGACGGATTAATACCTTTCCCAAGGGTATTTGCGCGTAAGTGAATACAATGGATTCAACTGGAATTCGAACTCGGCTAGACGGTTTCTCGTTCCGAGCCGATATCCACTGTACCACAACGTACATCCTCCAGTGTTTAATATATATATCGTTATTTCCTATTTTAGTGTTTCTATTATTTCTTGCTGGACTCTTAATCGGATCCACAACAGAAAGCATATTTTTCGTCGGGAATTCTACGAATCTGTATCGTTTGAAAAGTTTATCAGAATGTCTATTGTTCATGATAAAGTAAAAACAATATTCTAGTTTCATTTTTTTTTTTTTTTTTGGATGCCAAGTCAAAAAGAATACTTAGAAAAACTAAAGCGAATTCAGTCAAAGAACATGGAAGATAGCATCTGTCTGCCAGTTTCTTGCTTTGCGGTACAACTTTGACCTTCAAAAGTGCAATGTCCATCATTATCTTCTGTCTTCTTAACTCCTTTTATTATTCTTTCTACTTAACAATGTTTCTTATTCTTATATTCTTTCACACTCAGTAACTCCTTGCGCCTTAGTGGCTTTACTCCCTTGCTTGAGATAAAATGATTCAAACATACAACTTCATTTATCTCCATCTCTCAGCACCTTATATCTAAGCTGTAACAACCAAGTATGAATGAATATCAATTGTCTGCGATAGACGTTACTCCAAGGAAGCGTACAAAAATTGTAACGCTGCACGAACACACTGGCAAGCCTGACAAAGAGAGTATTGTAACCGATGGCCTACATAACTACCTTTATTTTCTATGGAACTGTTAAAGAAAAATTGCTGAAGATGACAACGAATTTTGCCGGAACTTCGACTGTGTTTCTTATTCGGCCCAATTCAAAACGAGTTACCTTTTGTACATTTATTTACATTTATTACAGAATTTATAGAATTTATTTTTTATTTTATGATAGAATCGCATGAGCAGGAACTATTAACAGTACGGTAAGTGAAAACAAAGAATCGTATTCAAATTTCCGTCTAGTCAGTTACGTTAACTTTCACATAAATCCTCTTGGAAAAGGCATGAACCCATATCTTATCATACTACATATGTGTTAAATGGCAGAGTAGACTAGGCTCTCGAGTTGCAACCAGTATCTGAGAAGTGGGACTCTGAATTAAAACATTAGAAATTATGGCAATTGTCATATATTAGAAACAAAAGGAACTTGTGGATCGTCTACGTCCTCAATGAGTTTGCCATCAAAATATACAGTACTGTGCAAAGTATTAGGACAAGAGCTATTTTATCTTTTATGAGGCATCAAAATAAAGTTTAAAATTACCCCTATCCTAACACTTTTGCACACTACCAGTAGTGTGCAAAAGTATTAGGACAAGGGTGATTTTCCTAAAAAAGCTCACTGAAATTCAAATACACGGTGAAAAGCCAAACCTTTGTAAGAATTATTTAACAAAAAAGGAAGAAGAAGGAAAGCTTCGGAATTTGAATTGGCCCCCACAAATCCCTGATCTCAATCCTATTGAACATCTATGGGATATTTTAGATATAAAAAAAAAACTTGATGAATCTAAGGTTACTTTGCAAGACACACTTTGGGAACAAATACAAGCTGCTTGGCAGGAGATACCGTTAAATACATTGAAGAAGTTTGTGATGTCAATGCCTGACAGAATGAAAGCTGTGATCAAAACAAAAGGCTATTATACTAAATATTAAATTTATTTTGTAACAAATATTTTTCTTGTTTAAGCGGTTGTTGAGTAAATCAAATAAAATTACTTTAACTAAATTGTTTATTTTCTGTCAATATGCTTCATAAAAATAAAATAGTTCTTTTCCTAATACTTTTGCACGGTACTGTATGTCTATAAATACGGTAGTTTTCTTCTTCTATATGCCGTGTCCCTTCAGGACGTTGACTCACCTATCCTTTGCAACACAGTAAATTTCGTCTTTTCGCTAACCCCTAAAATGGGGGATCAATTGTACATTACAATGAATATATAAACTGATCCCTCAATTTATGGCCACAGTCATCCTTCTTTTACCCACTTCCTGACACCTCTTATAAACCGTCACTCTTTCTCATAACTTTCCTATGTAACATCCTGCTCAACAGTGGCAATAAAATGTCTTGCTCATAAAAAAAAAAAGATATCTCTCAACTATCGTTGTTGCTCACCTGTTCAGTTCATATTTTTTGCATCCTTATAAGAACCGTATTTCTGTTGCTTTAAGTCTAGTTTTCATCTCTGAAGAGACTGTCGATGATCCACTGCCATATACTAGGACCAACTGTTGTACATATTATTTTTTTATCTTTTTTTTTTTTAATCATTTCACCCCGAGCAAGGCGGAAACGCCACTGATGTGCAGGGGGCTACATAACTGTAAAAAGATTAATTAGAAAAGAGTGAGGGGTACAAACTAGTTAGAAAGAAACAATAGAAAGCAGGTGCGATGACAGATACATAGGCGGAGAGAAAGGGAAGGTTATACAGGGGTGGGGAGAGAGCTAGAGTCCAGTGGTTAGTAGATGAGTATTGACTTTGCATTTAAATTTCTGGAGATTGTAGCCGTCAGGAAAGCAAGAATACGGGAGCGAATTCCACAGGCGGGAAGTACGAGGGAAGAAGCTGCAGGAGTAGAATTGTCGTCTGCATTTGGCTAACCTCACTGTGAATGGGTGGGACCCAGTTGCCAGTCTGGTTGCACGAGTAAACACCTGTTGAGGAGGCATCAGTGACTTAAGCTCGTCCGAGCAGAAGCCATGAAAGTATTTATAGAACAGACAAAGGGAGGCCACATTTCGACGATGGGGAAGTGGCTGCAGTCGAGTCGCCAGATCAATACCTATCACATTACAGACTCTCCTTTGGAGCTTGTCAAGAACACTGAGGAGAACGGCAGGGGCACCTGACCATAAATGGCAGCAGTACTCCATGCACGGACGGATGGTTGACTTGTATATATGCAGGATGGATTCAGGTGGAAAAAACATCCTGGATCGACATAGTGACCCAACCTTCTTAGCAGTAGATTTTGCTATGGATTCAATATAGTGGTTCCATTTGAGGTCTGAGGACGGGTAAGTTCGAGGAGGCGTAGTGCATTACTCTCAGGGAGAATCACTTGGTCCATACTTATGGGAGGCAGGAGAGGTTGCCTGTAATGGTTGACAGCTTGGTCTTAGATGAATTGAAGTTGACAAGCCGCTTGGTCTTAGATGAATTGAAGTTATGAGCTAGTTAATAATTTCCTGAAAAAGTGTATTTTTATGAAACAGTAAAAATATCCTAGCAAAAAGAAAAATAGACATTGTTTTGATAAATATTTGATTGTTGTCAAAATTAGAAATGCGAGTAAAATTCTCCGTGTCAGGAAAATATTTGATTGTTTTGAAACCAGCGTAGCCAAGGTCAGATAATGTGGGCTTTGGAATAATATAAACAATGTGTCAAGGCATGACGTAATCACTGATAAGAGTGACAGGAATTATTAGTAGCAAGCAGTCGGTCGGGAAAAGGGATTTGAACTGAGACCAAGAAAGACCAGGAAAAACCGCACACAAGCGCGGCCTCTGAACCCCGATGCGTCTGTGCTGTCACCTTCAAACATACATCCACCCTACGACACGTCACCTGATGAGAGAAATAAACTAAAGCGAATATATTTTTTATACACACGTTGTCCATCGTAATATTTCAAACCGATCATAAATATTGCTTTGCAGGTTATATAGTATAAGTCACTCTGGTATACGTCGCTTTGATATAACTTGCTGATATACAACATAGTGTAAATTGGTGGCCATTGACTTGCTTTGATTTTTGAAAAAGAAATCATAGATTGAAACAAACCTGGTGGCAATATGAAAGAAAACTAGACGATCGTGGTAACGGACGATATCTAAGACAGGTAGGTGACATTTTTCGATTACCTATGTGGACTCTAGTCATGCTTTCGTTACAAGAAAAGTACTAGTTTATCAAAAAAATAAAAATAAATCATCTACGACGGAACGGCATACTTTTTGTAGTGTGTGCAGAGTCTGGCTGTGAAGAAAGAGGGTCTGCTTTTTCGGTTGTATTCAGGTGGGTGGTGAGCATGTGAAGGAATCAAAGATGAAGCAAAAGTCAGTGGAGGTGTTTATTTTCTGATCATTTCACCCTAAACAAGGAAGAACTGCCACTGGTGGGCAGGGGGTTACATAAGAAATGAGTGATGAGAGTGCGGAACAAGTTACAGGGGGTGTCAGAGAATGGGTAAGAGAAGGATGAGAACAATGATGTGAAGAGAGGTGTATTAAAGTAGATTGGAAAGGGAGAAGAACATGATACAAGGAAAAGGTTGCAAGTCAAGGAGATAAAAGATGGCAGTTGACAATGCATTTAAATTCGTAGAGATTGTAGCTGTCGGGGAAGCAAGTATACGCAAGGAAGTTGATACCGTAAGTTGCTGTTACACTTGATTGGTTTCACTAAAAAAGGGTGGGACCTAATTGATAGTCTAGTAGCTTGAGTAAATTCATGCAGAAGAGGCACCAGGGTGCGAAGCTAATGGCATCAGAAGCCGTAAAATTATCTGTAGAAGAGACAGAGGGAAGCTACATTACGCAGGTGAGAGAGTGAATAGAGTTGAGCTACCAAGTCGTGATCAATTATATTGCAGATTCTCCGTTTGATTTTGTCAAGAACCCCGAGATAAATAGAAAGGACACCTGACCAGATGTGACAGCCATACTCAATGCACGGGAGAATGGTAGATTTATATATGCGCAAGATGGATTCAATACTATCTTCATTACGCGATTTAAAAGGAAAGACTGGATTAGTTCAAGCAATCGTACAGATATACCATTGCCCTGTAGCGTGTGTAGAAGGCCAGACTCTCTCAACTGCTTTGGAGATATCTAAGGCAATAGCTCGAGCTTCTTTGAGCTTAGCCTGGTATATATACTCTGTAGTGGTCGTTAACATATCAGCAGTAGACCTGATAAAGCGGACACTATACTGTTTATCGGAGAAGAGGCCGTGGGCTGTGAGATGTGAAACCACTTCAACATTCATAATAGCCTGGAACATTTTGCCAAAAATGGGTTAGAGTCTGAAAGTGCGATAATTAGACGAGTCTAAGTGTTCTCCGGCGTTTTTAAAATCAGGAACCACAGAGAAGGTTTTCTAACATGAAGAGGCGCAAGAAGCAGAGAGGCAGCAGTTGTAGAGTTTGAAGACAAAGGAAAGTTCAGGTGCTCATTTCTTCAAGACAATGATTGGTATTGCGTCACATCTGCTCGCCTTATGGGGTCAAGCATTGAAATTATGTTAGAAACCAGCGATATGGTAATGCAAACCACGCAGTTCAGCCTCAGTCCTAGGTGGGAAGTCGGGTGCTGCTACCCCAGACGAATCAAATGTTGAGTTGGGGAAGAATCTGCGAGCAAAGCATTTAGCCTTGTCCGCTGAAGATGTGAGGACCTCAAATTAATTGATTAAAGGACAGAGATTGAGGGCTTGATGTTATTTAACACAGTTTTCAGAGCTGCCAGCAGTCTTTGGAGCCGAACCTGTGGGATGCTATACGCTGTGTCATTCTTTCAGCAAGCAACAGCTTAGCATTATTTCGGATTCTCCTGCACTCATTAACAGCAATGGCAAAAAGGCGCGTTTTATTGTCAGAAGTATGGCTCCGATAAAGCCAGAGGAAGTGATTTCTGTGGGCAATAGCGGCTGAGCAAGCAGGGAAGAACCAGGGTGACGAATGGGGTTTAAGTCGTAACTTCCTTGCCTGGATGAAAGCATCGACGCTAGCTTTAACTCAAGAGGAGACTTCGGATGCACAGTCTTTAGCGGGAAGACTAAAAACTTTTTTTCCAAATCGCGGAACGATCCCCAATAGGCTCTTTGGTAGCAGTAAGCTATTCTGCAGATCGGAGGTTCCTGGGGGATGGGGAGCGGAATGAGATATTAATGAAAGCCACAGCATGATTACAGTTGCCAAGAGGGCAAAGCTGCATGAAATGGTAAGAGTCAAGGAAAGTGAAACAGAGATCTAGCAATGAGTTAGGTCCATTAGGGTTATTAGAGAAATGTGTGAGGAAATCAACCACTTAGGTAAGGGATTGAGTGATTGAAAGGTTCATGCTATGAACACCAGCAAGATCTGTGAGAGAGTTTTCCAGCCACTTGGAGTGGTGAGCATTAAAGTCTCCAGACACAAATATATGAGCGAACGAATGAGAGGAAATGGCTTATCTATATTTTTAGAGAAGCTGTCAAGTACAGAACAGTCAGGAGATGAAGGGGAGCGGTAGAGAAAGAAAAGATAGCTAACCGAGTTTATTAGAGAGAGACGGTGACGGAGACGGAGACACATGTAGAAATGATCTGGAGATTCAAGAGGAGTTACCCTAGCTAGAGAGAGATGTTCGCTGACATAAACGCCAATTCCGTGCATATGGGCACACTGGAATCCTTCCTAAAGAGGGGAAGGTAACCAGGGATATAAAAATCAAAGGAAGGAATAGAGGGGTCAAGGTTAGTTTCACAGAGAGCTAAGATGTCAGGTGAGTTTACTTGATGGAAGGATTTAACAGCAAAAACTGGTACGGATACCATAGATGCTCAAAAAAAAAGGGAGATAGTAACAGGTTTAGGTGCTTTTTGTTTAGCTGGTTTAGTTTTAATTCTTACTTCATATGATATCATAGAGATTTTTGTGTAAGGAGAAGGCGAAAGTAATAGTATTTGTCGGTCGTCAAATTCAACAAATGTAGGAATGTGTGCAGACTGCAGCATAATTTGGCATTAGGTTTGTTCAACGAAGGCACTTGCAGGAACATCCATGCGCAATATGGCACTAAAAGAAACCCTGACAAGGAAGACATAATTTGTTGTAACATTTGACAACATTTTTCGGACTGTTTCACTGGTTAAATTTGTTTTCGGCCCCATCCAGTTGTAGGCAGATGAAAGCCATCATTGGAATTACCTCATATCGCTGCGTTGTTACAAAGAACATAAGGAAAACGGCGATAGTTAATTTCTGTGAAGTTAATTGAGGTTGTTAAATTGACCAATGACCACGGGGAAATAATGTTAGACATAAGTCAAAAAGGCCTTAGGTAGTTGTTATGTCGTGAGTAAGAATAAATAACTCAACAACGGGAATAGGTTAATTGTTGTATTCCGTGAAAATAGTATTTACAAAGGTTATTAGTATCCAATACAAGAATAAAGGTTAATCGTCTCAACCGTCGTAAGACGTAGTATGAGCAATGGGTACTTCCGGGTCGTCACCGGAAGTCTACGACTGACTTGTCGATACGACTGCTCGGCACACTCTCCCTACGTAGATGCCACCATTACTTTACATAGTAATGGAATAGTCCATTATAGCCGAATAGGCGCGGGCGTCCCAACAGTAGTTTGCTTTGTTTGTTTGTTTTTTTTCTTATCTCGTTTGATTGTTGTTGTTTCCTCAAGCATAATTAAAAATGCTATGCACTGCAATAAATAGTTGATTCCGTGCCCAATAATCGTATTTTGGGGATTTAAAAATTCCGTGTGTAATGAAAACTTGAGCAGGAGTTCACATGGGTATGCGAAGGTCATTTACCCGGTGTTAATTTGAATATTATGGGCGCCCTTATTGCCTGCGATCGTGGATCGTGCATCAGGTGTCTATGGATGTGGTACAATTTGAAGGCAGAAGGAAGTGACATAAAAATGAACTTTTTGAACATCGTGTAATGTTCGTGTTATGGTGCCCTCCTACGAGGAATTGGCACTTCCTCTTGTTATATATGATTACCTGCGTGACTTCCGGAGAAGCAGTTAACGGGAGCAGTTAATGAACCAGTTAACAAGGCAGTTAACAGAAGTTGACGACAGCTACTAGTCAAGCAATAAGCAGCGTAATAATAACTTTGGACTTGTTTCTTGTTACTTATTATTAATACTTCCTTTGAATATCTTGTTTCTTGTGATACTAATACCCTCTTTTGAACCTACCTTCTTGTTCAGTGTCTTACTTCCGGCACAAACCGGTCACTATAATTTTGCGGCGTAGTTTCGCGACAATTTCACAACAAATTGATGACGAAGGTCCACAACATTCTGATATATGTATCTTTAAAGAAAAAAAATAAGAAAAGAGAAAGAAGAAAAAAATTAACTTTTTACTTATGGTACAAAATTTTTCGTTGTGTGTGTTTTTTAAAAAAGAAAAACAAAAAAAAAGCCGAATTTTTTAGATATTACATTGTGCTAAAAAAGGAAAGAAGAAAAAAGAAAACAAAAAAGAGAAAGTCATACAATAACAGAAAAAATATCGGTGCTTTTTCACTTTTTCTTCCAGTGCATTGTGTTATATATATATATATATATATATATATATATATATATATATATATATATATGATTTGTTTGAACATAATTTTTGATCGATACTCGTATTTAAGTAGATATTCTGTTTATAATCAAACAGTATTATTATTTCTACCGTCCTGGTTATTTACGATAAATTTTTGTTACGAAAATGTGTGTCATTCGGCAGGATTCGATCCTGCGACCCATATCTACAAAGGGAAAGCCACCAAGTGATCTGGCGCGTCTTAGACCACGAATGACGATCAGTCTAAACTAAGTCAAATTAAGACTATAACGCAATTTTCGATTTATCGCAATAACCCTATCTGCTTTGAAATATATCGTAATATCAACAAATGTAAACATGTTACGGAAATTATGGAAGATTTACGAAACTAGTTATAAACAACCGACAATTCGAAATATATATACTTAGTGTATCGAAGCAGCAAATAATTTTGTAAACATATACAGTTAAATATAAGAGACAATGAATGTCTATTATGTTTAATCATGAGCCGTTCTAAACGTCGTATTTTGGCTTTAATTTCAGTTGAAAATAAAGACAAAAATTCTCCAACATTTGGATAATTTCTTATTAATTTGGTTTTAAGCTTTCGGTGTGACGTCATAGAACCGCATAGCAAATTTGCGAACTGCGTTTGTTATTTTTGGTAACTATTGCCGTTGACTAGCGGAGTTTTATGTCAACACAAAGTAAAATCATCGGTGATGGTGGATGTTATTGTGTTACCGTCTTAATAACCCCTCTGAAGATGGCTCATGTGAGTCGAAAAGTTAGAACCAAATTAATAAAAAATGATCCAAATGTTGGAGAATTTTTGTCTTTATTTTCAACTGAAATTAAAGCCAAAATACGACGTTTAGAACGGCTCATGATTAAACATAATAGACATTCATTGTCTCTCATATATAACAATATATAACAATATATATATATATATATATATATATATATATATATATATATATATATATATTGTTTAAAGTTGTTTTTCTCAGTTTATCACAGAGGAGGGTCGATGCTGTAAAAAAAAAACAAAAAAACAACAAAACAAAAAGGGACAAAGTATAACTGAAGTAAATCAGTCTTTTGTTTGGCCAGTGTGTCGGTTGTGATTGGCGCTGAAATGAACGAATAAATAAATGAAAAACAAAAAAGGAACAAAGGGAAAGGAAAGGAAGAAAAAATACAAAGTTCAAACGGAAAAGGCTAAGGGTCGCCGTAATAGACGGATGCCATAAGTCAGTTATGATATTGTTATAAGTTAGGTAGTCACGCGTCTCAATATGGAGATGTTTTAAAATGTGGCTACATGTGGTGGAAGGTTAAAGTTATGGATAACCTGTTGAGGTTTGGTCACTCCTCAGCCGTAATTATACTGGCCTTAACCATTACTCCACATAGGGTTGACAACGTGCCTCAGTATGAGTAGACGGGCAACCTACTCCGTGGAAGGAAGGAAAAAGAAGAAAAGGAATATATCCTTTTTATGCAAATCGCATTATGGCTCGATTCATTGTTATGCCTAAGTTAGAAATCTTACTTGGAGTTTACATCAAGAGAATTAACAAGGCAGAAATAGATGCGCACAATGTAAATAGAAAAGGGTGTCAACTTTTATTTTGATTTTTTTTTGTTTATTACCTTTGTATATGTTGTTCGAAAACATTTTTTTCTTTTTTTCTTTTATGTTATATGTAAATGTATTGTACAATTGACTTGTTTGTGTGGTGGAATGTGATGTACTTAAAATGTTTCTAGATAAACATTTTGAAAAATGGTATTGAAGGAATGTTATAGATTACATAAGCTGGCGAATAATTTCCTCTAAAAGTGTATTTTTATGAAACAGTAAAAATATGCAAACTACTAGCAAAAAGAAAAATAGACATTGTTTTGATAAATATTTGATTGTTATCAAAATTAAGAACCCGTGTCAGGAAAATATTTGATTGTTTTGAAACCAGCGTAGCCAAGGTCAGATAATGTGGGCTTTGGAATAGTATAAACAATGTGTCAAGATATGACGTAATCACTGATAAGAGTGACAGGAATTATTAGTAGCAAGAAGTCGGTCGAGAGAAGGGATTTGAACTGAGACCGAGAAAGACCAGGAAAAACCGCAGACAAGCGCGGAGTCTGGCCCCTCGACGCGTGTCACCTTCAAACATGTCCACGCTACGACACGTCACTTGTTAAGAAAATAAACTAAATGAATATATTTTTATGCACACGTTGTTCGTCGTTATATTTCAAGCCGGTTTGCAGGTTATAAATGGTACGTTGCTCTGGTATACGTCGCTCTGGTATACTTCGCTTTGGTATAACTTGCTGATATACAATAAGATAATACATAGCAATTTAGTAAATGTCAATACTTTTGAGATGAGGTAATATTTAGATTATTTACACTGTTCGGACCGTTGTCCTCTTGTTTATTGCCATGCTTACGACGTTTCGGCTGTTGTACGTTCCGGCCTTCTTCAGGTGCTTTTGAAATGAACCCTTTATTTCGATCACTATATATAATTCTCATTCCATGTGCGATGCCACTTCCGATGTCATGTAGTTATCTCCCTTTAACTCAAGTCTCTAAGTTACTAGTTAACCTCTGTTGTAGACAGGTATTGAACTCACAACTCTTTGGGTCAAATCGGTTGTGATAACAACAACAAAGATGAGGACAGTAGTCTGAATACCACCAATTTACAAAATATAAGTCACTAAAGAAAATCGCAGTTAAGAGATAAAATTTTCTAAATTTCAACTCAAAGGGTGAGAGGGAGATAACTCATAACTGACAGAAGAGGCTCTACTACCCAACGAATGGAGTTCATATACCCAAGTGATTGTAATAAAGGGTTCGGTTCAAAATTCCTGAAGAAGGCCGGAGCCTACAACGACCGAAATGTCTTATAAATAGTAACAAAGATGAAGACAATAGTCCGAATAATGTAAATACCGTAAATACTACCTCATCTCAGAAATATAGACAATACTTCTTTTTCTATGTGCCCACTCCCTTCAGGACGTAGGTGATCATGGTTCTCCACGTCTCGCTATCCCTTGTGGCTCTGAGTACGTTCGCTCCTGTTACTCCTGGCAACCCCCGTTCCGTCATCCACCGGATCAGGCCCTGTAAATATGTTATCCGCTGCCTTCTTCTATCTCTCTTTCCTTCTATCTGGCCAGTCAGTGTCAGGTTATCCAGGCTCTCCTTCTTCATTGCGTGTCTCAGGAACTTCAGTTGTCTCTTCCTGATGCTCAGTATTAATTTCCTTTTTGTTGCCATTCTTTCCAACACCTCATCGCTGCTTGCATGTTCAGTCCACGATATCCGTAGCATCCTTCTGTAGAACCACATTTCCGCTGCTTCAAGATTTGTCCTCATTTTCTATGATATTGTCCAGCATTCGCTGCCGTATTGAAGAACTGACATCACGTAGCAGTCCAGCACTCTTTTCTTTGTTTCCAGTGAGATTTTCCTGTGTGTTAGTATTTTGCTCAACTTCTGGAACGTGTCCTTTGCCATGTAAATTCGCCTTCGGATCTCTGTGTCGCACTTTCCATCCTCAATTAGGACACTTCCTAGGTATTTAAATTTTTTTACCTGCTTGATACTGGTATCCCCCACCTGTATTTGGCATTTTGGGTTGCACCTTTTGCTGATGACCATGCATTCAGTTTTCTTAAAGTTTATTTGTAGTCCTTTTTTGTCAATCTCCGCCGCTACCTTCTGTAGGAGGTCTTGTAGTTTCCTTTCCGTGTCTGCAATCAGCACTGTATCATCTGCATACCTTATGTTGTTCAAGTTGTGGCCTCCAATAACAAATCCTGGCGTGTCATCTAGGGTCCTCAAAATATTCTCGCTGTACAGGTTGAACAAATCCGGTGAAAAGACACATCCTTGTCTTATGCCTCTTTCTATCTTTGTAAATCTATTGAGATCGTTACCTGTCCGTATGCATGCCGTTTGCTGCCAGTAGAGATTCTTGATTACTCTTATGTATTTCCGGAAACGTCGAGGTTGCTGAGCATCTCCATCAATTCTTTGTGTCGTATCTTGTCAAATGCCTTCGCATAGTCAATGAAACATAGGTACAAGTCTTTCTTCAATTGTATTGCCCTTTCGAAGAGCATCCTAATCATGAATATGGCGTTCCTTGTTCCAGTGTCTTTGACGAACCCGCACTGTTCCTGCCTTATCTCTGGCCTGATTCTGCTTCTCGCTCTATTCATCAGGATTCTGACAATCAGTTTTGTAATGTGACTCATTAAGGTGATAGTTCGGTGTAGTTCACACTCGTTTGCACCTGGTTTCTTCGGCAGTGCTATGAATATCGACATGCATAGGTCGCCTGGTATTATTCCACTGCTATAAATTTCATTTATTATGTCGGTAATTTTTTCTATGCCATATTCTTCTAAGGCTATCAGCAGCTCTATCACTATGCCGCCTGGACCATGTGCTTTGTTTCTGTTCATTTTGGCCATTGCAGCTTCCACTTCGGATTTTAGTATTTCCGGTCCATCCACCTCCTTGTGTATTCTCGGTTGTTCTCTCTTGTCGCAAAAAAGATCCTTTATGTACTCTTCCCATCGCTGGAGTATTTCCTCTTTCTCCAATATGATTGTTCCTTCCTTGGATTTTATACATCCTGTTGAGGAGCAGATTTTTTGTCCTGTCAGTTCTCTTATCTCTTTATGCATCTCTGCTTTGTTGGTCCTGCTCACTCGATCTACTTCTGCGCATTTGTTGTTGAGCCATTCTTCTTTAGCTTGTCTGCATTTGTTCCTTATCTCCCTGTGAAGATTCTTGTACTCTGCTCCATGTCTTGGCGTTAGTTTTTGTCTCCTTTGCATCATGTGGAGAATCTCTTCGGTCATCCACTCGTTTTTTCTTCTGCGTCTGATTTCCTTAGGGGCTATGTTGTTCGCTGAGGTCACCATCGCTTCCTTTAGTGAATCCCATTTTGAGTGCCCTTTTCCAATTTGTTCTTCATATTTCTTTCTCACGCTGTTATTGTATTCTTTCTGCAGGGTGAGGTCACTCACAAGCGTGTCGTATTGCAGCTTTGATGATGTGCTGGGCTTCTTCAGTCTTCGCAGTTTCATCCTTAGTTTGCAGATGACTGGGACGTGGTCACTTCCGCAGTCGGCACCTGGATATGTTTTGCATTGGCCACTGCGTTCCTGAATCTCTTGTTTATAGTTATATAGTCTATTTGGTTCTTAGTGTCGCCTCCTGGGCTTCTCCATATCTAAATAGAATGATCTATTATTAAACGTCGTACAAATGGCAACAAATATGAGGACAATAGTCCGAATAATGTAAATACTGTAAATACTACCTTATCTCAGAAATACAGACAAATACAAAAGTATGATACCGGAATAAACATTGCATAAAATTCACAACAGACATCAAGAAAGCCGGTTGGCTCAGGATCAAATTTCAGATTGGTTTATTAGATTTTGAATAAATGTATATATATATGTGATATAAATAAACATTGCGTGAAACTTTCAGGAAGCCAGTGTCACCAGGGAGTTGAGTGGCTCCACTCTCGGCTACCTAATGCAGATTTACATGACTTAATGTGCCTTCTTTGCAAAGTTATCGAAACTCAAATATAAATGATCCCGGAAAAGATAATTAAAGTTTTGAACTTGTCAATAGCCTACTGTCTCTAAGGAATCGTATTTTAACGACATATACCTTTGGCACGAGGCCGAAGCATTGAAGCCATTCTTCGTGATACCTTCGATTCGCATACAGAAAGGATTTACCTGATTCTACAGGAGATTGGACAACAGAGACCAATTACTCCTGCCAGCTGGATTAGTGCACCTATAATTACAGGAAAGCTTTACCTTCAAATCTGGTCGTGCAACAGTCTAGCCCGTTTTTGGCAACATTTGTAATTCCCTGTGCAGTCATGAGAAGCGAATAAGGATACCTATTTTAAGTCCCGTTATTTATAGCCTAGTATTAATTTTGTTATCTCTCCTGTTATTTATTTTAATGAGGCATCGCAACCAATTTCAAGTCGCCCAAACGCTTATATATATATATAAGTGGACATTTAGGTCAACACCCATCGGGAACAGTCTGTTTCATGCTGAAAAGATTGTGTTTTTGAGTATGAACTAATATGGAAACGAATACTGTTATTTGTTGTTATTTTATACGTTTCTTCATTATTATTATTATTATTATTATTATTATTATTATTATTATTATTATTATTGATTACTTATTATTATTATTATTATTATTATTATTGATTACTTAATTATTTTCTGTTGATTGATATCATTACGCATATTTGTGTTTATGTGTTAATTCGTAGTTTGTAATTTGTTTATTCATTCGTATTTTTGTTTATTTTTTCGGGGTTTGATTTTTCTATATGTTTTTTTTTTAGTCAATGGCTTTGTCTAAGGTATATTCGGTCAGTTAATTGCCGTACTTGATACACGCTTGGGCGATCACGTCTCTTTCGTGATGTGACTATCTGGGCAGATGAATTGCCCGCAGTAGGTTGCCATTTCTTTCTGCAGTACACTGGTTGCCAACCAAAGCTATAGAACACAATCTGATCTGCTATTCAACTCATAGCTGGAGAAAGAAAAGATGGATTAATATCTTTCGCAAGCGTATTTGTGCGTGAGTGAATGCAATAAATTCGACTGGAATTCCAAGGTTTCATTCCTAGCTGGTATCCACTACATCACAACACACATCTTCTAAAATATATAATATTATCTGAATTGCTCTATCTCTGACGTTGAACACGTTTACTCATGTAACACCCCAACGGACTGTCCGAACAATTTCTCCGGTGGCCGTTCTCCACGCTGTGTTGTTGCCGGAAATTTGTAGAAAATGTTGGCCAAACAGCTGGGGGTACAAGATTGAACTATAAGGAACGAACTTCCACGACTTGGATGAGTTGAAAGGATGCTTTTGTTTAGAGTTAGCCTTTTCGGTTGGGGCAGGCGAATGTGACACACAGCTCTAACTCTAATTAATGGAGATCAACAAACCCGAACTGAACGAAACAAGACGAACGGAGAATCTTACTTCAAGCTCGCACCTGGCTGAACTCAACTCTACTTTCACTTAACTTAACTTCTATTTATTTAAATGAATCCGGAAATCCGGAAATGCTTTAGACCACCGGTGACAAACATTGGCGACTGTAAGTCTGAAATTTCAGTTATCTTTTTTTATATCTTAATAAAGCTTCCGCCGGAAAATTCTTAATGTGTGGTCAAGATACAGTAAAGGACAGCCTTTGACCGGGCCATTCGAAAACCTACCTGCTGAACTGTATCTCTTTATCACATTAAATCACTGAGTCAACCATCTACCGGAAGAGCGGTAGGATTCAAAACAGTAATCGGACACTCCTGTCTCTTCCACAACTTTCCTCATAAAAGAAAAACCGTTCACCCGGTTATTCTTCCACTCTTCCTCTTCACCTCTGCTAAATACGTTTCCAAACTATTTTCCATCCCAAACCATCCTCCATCCTAATCCATTACAACAAAATACATATATGCCTAGTTATCGTGTCACACTCATAAAGATATCATACCTTAAAACTATATATATATATTATTTGAATTAATCCTTATAAAAAATCAAAACTTTGTTTTTATAAGGCTTAATCCGGATGGATATATATATATTATATATATATATATATATATATATATATATATATATATAGCCTTCGTTCTTCAGCAATGAATATATATTGCGGATACTAACGTTTGTTTACATTGCGCATATAGTACGTTAAATTCTGTCGTCCACCGCCGGTGGTCGATAACTTACATAGGTAGAATCTCCCACTGATGTCAGATCGGTCGGCTTTTAATCTCGGCTGGAAGTGGACGGTTATTTCACCTTACTGCTTAACTTCGATACAGGGAAGAAGGGCTATTTGCTAATATATATATATATATATATATATATATTAATGCAGGTTTCATTGAATAATATAGACAAGTTTTGTCTATTAATTTTGTGTAGGATCTGTTCATACCGTCTGATACGGTATGAACGGATCCTACACAAAATTAATAGACAAAACTTGTCTATATTATTCAATGAAACCTGCATTAATGAAAAAATGCTGCCAAAATACACACAATTTATATATATATATATATATATATATATATATATATATATATATTAATCATATCACCCCAAGCAAGGCGGTAACGCCACTGATGCAAAGGGGGCTACGTAAGAGCAAGAAGATTGGAAAAGAGAAAACCAGAAACCACATCCTAAACAGGGAACAAGGGATCAGCCTCTTCACCTGTTCAATAGATAGTCATCTGAAAATTTCAATGTCCACTATATATATATATATATATATATATATATATATATATATATATATATATTGCCTTGGATATTTCACTCGCCCGATCGACTCAGTCGATTGAGCGATTAAAGTTTATTGTCTTACTCGCCCGCGGTCGATTAAAAATCTCGCAATGAAACGTGTCCCTTCAAATATAGAAAAAGGAAATCTGATTCCTTTTACAACCCAAATGTATACCACTGAAGATTCACAAATTACTTAGAATGACATACAGTGACATTATTGAATTCTTAGGTCTTATGCATGATACCTGATTTACGTCGATATGAGTGGTTAAACAATAAAAAGTGACATCCCGCAATCATCAAAGCAAGATCTGACAAATGGAATTTTGATTGACAAGCTCCTGTCTCGCTTTTATCGTCCCGGTCAGTGTAAACATTCGTTTAATTAACGCTTCCAGAGTGGAGCTAAAATGTCTCTGTCGCACAGATAAAAGACGCTCACAGATTTTTAGAAACTCATTCGGAAAAATATTATCCTTGACTCAACATCTATATTTCCTTTCCGCTTACGAAAATTAAAAACGAGCATTTGAAAGAAAGTAAAAATTACACATACTTCTTTCAACCACGCACCGAAAAACAAATTATACAAATAAATAATTTTTTATAAAAAATCGTTGAGAAAATCAGATTTCTTATTTTTTATCATCTATGATATGGAGGTTGTAGTCAAACAGAAGAAAGAAACTACGAATTTAGGTACCTCCACTCAATTGCCAAAAAAAAGCAGTTCATGATGTTAAGTTTTATCATCAAAATATGCTTTTATTATTAACAGGAAAGATCAAATGTTGCTGTTATTATTTTTTTTTTAATTTTTCAAATACTTTCTAACACGTTCAAAATTTTAATTAAAATTTCATTTCTTGTTTTCCGTCAGTGATTCACGCTATAAGGCGACTATTAAGAAAATGGAGTCGGTCGAGAAAAATGATTTGAGGGCGAGTAAATTTTTCCTCGCTCTCGCACGCCGGTTGAGTGATTTCTTTCTCAAATCTCAAAGGCTGCATATATATATATAGAGAGAGAGAGAATTAATATAAGTAAAAGTTTGTCGCTTAACTGATTAATTTTATCTTCAGCATTCCGACTCCAGAGATTCGTAGACTGATCCGACCGTCCACTCTTCTTGACTGCTTATATTTCTCGATTTTGTTTTTTAATGCACTTATGATTGGTCATTTTTTCCGTATTGTTTGTGCGTGTGTTGCCATGCACACGTCTATGCGTAGAGTGTTGGGATTATTTGTTCTTTGTATTTTTATGCACTTTACACTAACATCTTAGCTTTTTGTCTTATCTATTTTTCTTTCTTTTTTTTTTTTTTCATTTTCATTTTCCTCTTTTGTTTCAATCGCAGCTATTTGTTACGATTTATTTCCGGTTTTTCTCTAGATGAGTTATCGTATTTCATTTTTGTGCGTTCTAAACTCTTCTTGAGATTGGAAAGTTGTATTTCGTTTTGTACATGAAAAATTGACATTAATGCTGAAATTATAAATATATCTTCGCTTGGATATCATTTTCTTATTTGATTTGGTGACATCTTTAGTACTTAAAGTATTAACTGTAGGAGGTTAGGCTTATAATTAAACTAGCAGTATAGCCCGGCGTTGCTCGGGTGTAATGAAAGCTTTGAAACTAATCCATGGTTCTGGAGCTCAGACTCTTTGGACGTTGGCACGAAAAGACTAAAAAGTTTCCAGTAGACTGAAAGAAAAATGAATGAATGTAAGTCAAATTTTGATTTCCTGGTATCGATATATATATATATATATATATATATATATATATATACTGTAATGGTTGTTACAATCTTTTTAAATTCATAGTATCACTACACAAAAAATTTCTCATGTTTCGAAGCCAGCCCATTATGTTTTGGCTTCATCCTCAGGTGATTTTTTTAAAAATAAGAATTATCCAGTTGAAAAGACCACCTGAGGATGAAGCCAAAACATAATGTGCTGCCTTCGAATCATGAGAATTTTTTTGTGTAGTGATACTATGAACTTAAAAACATTGTAACAACCATTACAGTATAACGCTCTACATTTGTATCGAGCACTCTTTATAAAAGTAAATGCATGAACAAAAAGGTAAATAAACCTACGAGTTCAACAACTTAGTTACAATATATATATATATATTATCGATTTTCTGCACTATTGTAAGAACTGCAACCTTGAAACTTCTGAATGTCGTTTCTTATGTCTTTGTCTATGAGTGTATCAAATTTGATTAAAATTGGACCACTCCTTCTATAACCCGATTTTTTCGATAATCGATTTTCGATATTTATCGGGGGTACCTCAACACAGACGCTTATAGTACAACTGTGTAAATATTCAAGAAAATCGGTTCAGCCGTTTCTGTGTCTATAGGCAACGAACACACACACACACACACACACACACACACACACACACACACACACACACACACACACACACACACAAAGCTCCATTTATAAATAAGTTTAGATGTTTATTTATTATTCATTGAATGCATGAGCATATGGCGGTATTTATACGCATGCGCATATGCACACGCGCACTGACATGAATTGCACGTATATAGATATACACACGTGCACATATATGCACATACAAACGCGTGTAGACTCGCACAAGTACACTCGTGTCTGTGCTTTCTTATTAATAAACTAGTGCTTAAATAGTAAAGTTTTTTATTAGGGTATTGATTATGGTTGGTTAGGTTTATAGCGTGTTTTTGTTGAGGGACGTGTTGATATTTAAACGAAGCTTCAGAAGGAAAATTTGCAATTTGTATTTCAAGGCGTATTCGTTCAACAAATCCCACAACTTTTAGATTTGAGCAATACTCAGAGAATCAGCAACACGATAGCTGAAAGGCATTTAACAAAACAGGAATTTATATATACAATTAAATATACAAATATGCTGAATTCAGATGTGAAATCTCGTGACATCTATTGTTTGGATTAGAAGAATATTCATAAGAATGTTCATACATTGTTCTGTCGAAATACAGTTTATATTTGAGAGTGAAATTTTAAAAAAGTTTGTATCAACAAGTGCAGTTTCGAATGAGTGTTGGTTCAAATGTTAATGTGTGTGCGTATGTTGTTGATTGAGTTTTGTACTGAGAAGTGCGTTGTGGTGCAGTGGATATCGGCTCGGAACGAGAAATCGGTGAGCCGAGTTCGAATTCCAGCTGAATTCCTTGCATTCACTTACGCACAAATACCCTTGGGAAAGGTATTAATCCGTCTCTTCCCTCCAGTTATGGGTTAAATAATAGGACTGATTGGATTCTATAGCCTTAGTCAGCAACCAGTCTACCACAGAAAGCAATGGCAACCTACTGCGGGATAATCTTCTCCCCAGTCATTCATGTCTCTTTTGAGACATGATCGCCCAAGCGTGTATCACGTATGGCACTTGACTGACTGAATATAATAGTTGAATACATGATTAAGGCTTCTACTAAGGCTTTCACAGTCAACGAGTCATCGAAATAACTTGCGTGGAGTTGTGTGATATCTCGTTGAAGATCAAAGTCCCGACTGGCGATGTTGACCGTGCCCTCGTTTTTATACAAAAATCTCATCTCATAAGTGGCTCCCGGAGCCATGGCGAGGAAATAGAGTTTTGTATCGGCTTGACCAATCAAAAGCTCAATGTGCGAATTAAAGATGCTGATTGGTTTATAGGTTCTCTGTACGAACAGTCTATACTTCTGAGAATGGTAGAAAGTTTTTACATGGAAGATTCCACATTTTCTTTGCTGTTTAAATATGTTGACAGAGCATATCTTCACGCACGCTGCACACACAAAAATTAAATGTAATATTTAAATAGTACCAGTTAATTAAATGCTATATGTGATACACGCTGTATTATTGGGATATCATGCCTCGAAAGAGACATGAATGACTAGAGAGAAGATTTTCCCGCAGTAGGTTGCCATTAGTTTTTGCAGTAGACTGGTTGCCAACCATAAAACTAAATTTGTCTTGCTATTTAACCTATAAGTGGAGGGAGAATCCACGTAAAATCTTTCTACCATAAATCGACGGATTTATACCTTTCCCAAGGTTATTTGCGCGTAAGTGAATGCAAATAATTCAACCAAAATTTGAACCCGTCTCTCCAATTTCTCGTATCGAACGGATATCCACTGCACCACAACACACATCCTTAAGAGTGTCTGTCAATTAAGTGACAATGTATACGTAGTATATTAACTACTTATTTATATCAAATGCTATCGTTTATCGAATGTTTTATTTTTATTTAATGGTTACTATTATACTTCATTTGATTTTGCCTTGGCGTTATATATTGAGGCATTAATTATGAGGGATTGTTTGTTCGTATTTTTGTGTATGTGTGCATACATATATTTATATGTACATGCATCTGTTCGTTGGTTTATTTATTAATAATTATTTTTTAAGTTTATATTACATTTATCTTATTTGTTTATTTTGAATTATTGTTTAGATGGCAAATTATATATTTCTATGCATACATTTACTCATTATTTCATTTTTATTGTTTAAGTGTTTATTTATTCTAAAACTAATTATATGTGCGTGTGCATATATTAATAATATATATAATATATCATATATTATATATATATATATATATATATATATATATATATATATAATTCAATCAGTATTTTTAATGTATTTTTCCAAAAAATTCTCTATTTGTCTGAACTTTGTGGTGAATGTGAAAGTTTGACGAAGATGTTATCTTCAGTGACATGAAAGATTTGCCAACAACGTAACTGTTCATAAATTTTTGTTTAAAATATTTTTCTCTTCTCTAATCTAATATATAAAGTTCAACGGTTGTGTATGTCTGCTCGAAAGTCGGAAAATTAAATATCTGAACAATTTTGTCTACCTGTAAAAAATATTACGTTAAATCTCTAGTACATTTAACGAACAGTCATTTATTCGAACAGAATGTGGCACAGGGCCAAGTTTAAAGTGTGAGATCCGGCCCCATCAGTATTTCTAGTTAAGAAGACTAATCAGGCGTCAGCGATTAATCCTACTCCGCCTCATTGGGGAGGTGCTATTTAGGAGGCGAATGTTCACCTGGGACTTGATTTCATGAATGTTTCAAAGGTGAAAAGTCAAGAATGAACAAGGAATATTGCATAAGCATGGATATAACGCGTACACGGTCACAGAAGCCACTTCCCTCGACATTTCGACTTTAGAGACGCCATATGCGTCTGGAATTAACAAGAGTCCTCTATCAAGGGAAGATGTACTGCCTGAGGAGAACTTTGTAATAATTGAAAACACGCATAAAAATGCGAGATTTAGGTTATTTATAGGTACATCCTCACGAACAGAATATGCCACAAGGCCAAGCTTTAAAAGCGCATTTTTCAAGTCTATATGATTAGGGACAATTGTACGAGATAACTCGTCGTCAGCACGAGATAATTCGTCGGCGACACGCGATAAATCGTAGTCAGCGTCATAATAAAACTTGCCAAACTGTTGATATGTTTCTAGGCTATAAAATATATATTCATCAATTACGACTGAGTACTGAGTTCAATCCTCCCTTGATGCCCCATACTTTAAGCATCTAACTTACGCTTATTAAATCACTATGAACTATATACTCTTATTTATAGTCTAACGGTCAAGTCAACGCATAATTAGATAAACCACAAATTAAAGCGGACTGATATCACCAGACCGTAAAACGGCGTAAACTATCAATCACATATATATATATACCATAAACACACACACATACATGCTGTAACACACACACACACACACACACACACACACACACACACACACACACACACACACACACATTACAATTAATAACATCAGTAGCATCGAAGAATGACCATTTGTTGAAAGGCACGGAACTCAAAAACAAGCTCTCCTACCATTCTGAAGATAAGATTTTGATCTCGAAATATTAATGTATAATAAACAGGTAATACCCAACAATTTCTTTAACTTCCTTTATTTTATTAAACGCATTGTGATAGCCTTCAATACCTAACCATACACATATTCTTATTTTCTAAGCATATACTGTTATTAAATATAAGAGACAATGAATGTCTATTATGTTTAATCATGAGCCGTTCTAAACTTCGTATTTTGGCTTTAATTTCAGTTGAAAATAAAGACAAAAATTTTCCAACATTTGGATAATTTTTTATTAAGTTCGTTCTAAGCTTTCGGCTCACATGAGCCATCATCAGAGAGGTTATTAAGACAGTAACACAATAACATCCACCATCAGCGACTATTTTATTTTGTGTTGACATAAAACTCCGCTAGGCAACGGCAATAGTTATCAAAAATAGCAAACGCAGGTCGCAAATTTGTAATGCGGTTCTATGACGTGACACCACGTAATAGCGCAAAATGACAATAAAACAATGTATTCAAATTTCTTATTTGTCTCTGTAAATGCTTTTTAATTAAAAATGTATATATCTGTTTGTTTCTTTTTGCTTAAAAGACATTTATTTCCTTTAAAAGTGTTTTTAGAGATCAACTCTACACTGTATCGATATTGTGAAAGAAGCCTTACTTCTAAAGTGCTAAAAGAGCATAAATATTTTTCGAGGCTCACAAATACTACGGCCTAAGCTAAATCTACAGAAGGCCACTCGACAAAATTTCCCAAGAAAATTCCCCCATATTTTTTACGAGTGGATTACTTTATTTAAGTAGATATATTTTCCCTATTTTCCCACTGAGAATTGATGGGACACAGGGTCGGGCTTACAGTGAAGAAACCGGACATGGACACCTGAAGCAGAGCCCAAAACAACCCAGGCCCCACTGTCTTCGATATGACTACCGATTCCGCCTCTCTAGTGCGATGAAGCGGGTTCGGCCTCTGGCTGTTGTTCCCCGGAACCGGGCGCCTCTAAGTAATGTTTTTTTTTTCCGCCTCAGCTGCGTTTCTCTCCGAGAAGAGAGACTCAGCTAAGCCGCAATCTACCCAAAGAATCACCTGAGAGATAATAAAATCTACCCGGCATGTGCCAGTAAGTAGGCCCCAAAACTGATGAAATGCGTGATTTTTCCATGTTTAATGATTATACTGGGCTATTGTTAGGGCGCCGCTCCTATTTGACTACAAATGGACTGTTCCCATTGCTATATATATAGCAATGGTGGATTCTCTACAAGAGAGTCGTACCAAGTCACTAGACTGACGACTCTACGACACTGTCAGCACTCTGCCTTCGGGTAGAGGGCGCTCTCTGCTTCCGAGCAGAGAGCAATAAACCAGTCGTGGTTCCGCCGAAGGGTAGAAGCACGACTGGGCAAAAATAGACAGACATTTTTTGGCCGGGCCATATAGCCCGGAAATCCCAGATATAAACTGACCATGTGTAATATGTTGCCCTTACTGGGAGGGACGACTAAATAATGAGTCGTAGAGAGTCACTTGAGAGTCTCTAATGAGTTACTGAAGAGTCAGTGCGAGTCAGTGAAGAGTTAGTTACACTTCCGGTGGCGTACCGGAAGTAATCACGTATACACACGTCTTACGACGGATTGGACTCTTGTATCTTTCTATTGTAAATATTACTAATCACTTCTGTACATACTAACCGTCTTTCCGCGGAATACAACTTATATTCTGATTCTGTTGTTGAGTTATTCATTTATACTTGGCGACATAACAGTGGCGACGAAGATGAGATAAAAGCTAAGATGGGAGTCGTGGAATAGGGATGGGGGTTTCCGCGTGTGTGGCGTTGCGAACAGGATCCGAACCTGTGAGGGAATGTCCCAGCTATAAAATGAAAACTGAATTTAAATATTTCCCAATTCACTTTATGAGCAACTTAAAATAGATGAAAAATGTAGCTTCACTTAGAACAACCTACAAAGGGTTGATAAGCCGTAAAAATAAATCAACCAGTTCACTAAGAAAATCGATATTTAAAAAGATATTTCATTTTCTTTTTGTGATCAGCAAAATTTGTTTACCGAATAAAAATATGCAGTGCAATTATATGAAATAAATTGTTTCCCTTCTGATCCACCGGAAATTATGGTCACCGGTTCCGGTATGATCACCGAAGTTAAGCAACGTCGAGCCGGATCAGTAGCTGGCTGGGTTACCTCTCGAGAATATCTGATACTATAAGCTTGGAAGTGTGACTGGTGTAATGAATAGTGGCCGTGTTCTAATTCCAGTCAAGTTCGTTATAATCACTTATGGGTAAATATCCTTCCGAAATGTATGAATTCACACCTTCTCCCCTACCAGTGAGTTAATAATAAGACTTATTAGCCGGACATACTATTTCCCCGCAAGACTGTATGTAATTATTTCTACTAATAGCATTCCTGAATTGACTAACCCGTGTTCCAGTTTGTATATTCTGTTCAATATAACTTAGATTTTCTATCTCCGTATCTGTTTTTGTTATTTATTATTTTGTGTGGTTTCTCACCCGGAATCCACAGTATTAGAACTGCTCAGTTTTTGCTTTCCCTGTTTCCAGTTGCTCTAACTCTAAAGAAGTCTTTTATTCAGCTCTAATTTACTTAAAGTTTACCTGGATTGACAACTATTATTATTATCGTTGTCTATGTCAAGGAATATATCGTTCTTATTTAGTACTGTTCGATTATTGCTCTTTTTGTTTCCAATGTGTTGATGTCTGCAGAAATCTTTCAGTTCGAATTTGCTTTAATGTTACCCGGATTGACAAGTTCCAGAAGTCAATATAGTACAACGGCTGAAACGTTATGTTAGTAATTTCAAACATACGCACCGTAATGGATGCGCTAGGGGGTGTCGTCAGTGATGTCATCGCGAGGATCACTAGGGGGTTTCGGGTCTTTCAACATCATATCCCCCTCACCACGCCGACCCGACCAGAGATGATCAGTTTCTGGCCCACCCTCGAGAAGCGCTTTCAGACACTGGAAAATTACGTTTAGGCCCGGTACGAAACCTTGCAAATGCTTCCGATTGGCGACAGTCAGAGCCACTTTCCATTTAGAGGCGAACCGTACATGAGCTCGTCCGAAACATTAATTTAGACGCAGAATTTCGGGGAATTTTAGCTAACAATTTGGAATCCAGGCACTCTCTTTGGATCCATAACCAATTAGCTGTTCTTTCCGCTGTTTCGGCTATGGACTTGAGTGCTTTCCTTTTTTTTTTTACTTCAACAATAATACGGACAATATTTCAAGTATAAATAATGCAACATCGTTAAAATGAGTTTCTAGTCTACTTTTAAGTAGAAACAGTTTTGTTTGGAAAATTGTTGACATTCTCAAAAGGATTGTTAATGAAATATTCCCTCACAAAAAAAAATATCATTTTTACAATGCATTTCATCTTTATAATTCTCCTAAAGTTGTAAAAACAAATCAATCGATTATATATGGGTGATTATTTTGTTGATGGGTTTCATAATTACATTGATTAGGTACTCAAAATTATTTCTACCTTATTTTCTGAAAATGGTAACGACGTTAGCATTTCGATCACAGTAAATGTAAGCAAGCCAAATATAACATATATAGCAAAGAAAGAGATTTGAGTCACCGGATACCGTTGTTATGTAAATGACTAGTAATTAACGATATTAGCTGAGCTGCTTACGGAACTCAGTAAGTTTCAAGCTCATTATCAGGAGACATTTTGTAATATAACGGTCTGGCCCCACCCAAGAAGGGATGAAGCGTGGGTGTTCCCGGTTGATGAAAAGTAGCGGATGTCACTTTGACCCTATTTCCGACAGCGGCGGAAATGCCTACGCAGGCAAACAGACAAGTGACTCTGAGAATTACGTAGGCGTCGTGTAGGCGTCGCGTGATCGAGGCAAAAAACCGGAAGAAACAATTTCCGCTTTTGGAAGATATATAAAGACTGCGAAAACACAGATAAGTCAGTCTCCAGAAGTCGACAGTAGAAGAGAAGAGAGTCTGGTCGGCAGTAGAGAAGCAGTTCACAGCTGCCCCCAATAGCATACATGCTATTGGGGGGTACGCATTCGTCATTCGTCCATTCGTCAACGTCGACCCTTAGAAGCATTCGTCAACCCCTCAACTCTCTGTCCACTAGGCGACACGGTCCAGCGTTCGTTAATAAAAAATATTATGATATATTTTTATATATATACGTGTTTGTCTGTTTCTTGCTATATAACAATTTTACTTTACGTTATATTACAGCCAATCACCACTTTTAATAAATTTAGCTTGTTTTAACAGCTCAGCGAGGCAAGATAAACAAACTTTTTTTTACAATCATATCGCCCCAAGCAAGTCGATATTTAAAGGCATTTTACTGCCTTTAAAATAAATTTAAACTTCGATTTAGAATAAATAAATTAATAAAATGTAGAACATTTAATAAAAATACAAATCAATTTTCATTTAAAATATATAATGTGTTGGAGTGAATTAATATTTGCGACCAGTAACTTTACATTATTTGGAGTGAATTAAAAAAGAGATCCGAATCTTGCAGATTGTTATTATGATTTGATCATCACTTGATTCTCAGAAGTTGTAGTCTTGTACTAGAGAACATTATTGTCAAGGGCAAAAATGACTGATTTCGACATTAAGTAACTCGTCAAGTGTTAAGTCAACCAACCAAAGTAGTTAATTAGAAAATGCGCTTAAATATAAACTCAAATTACATCCTAATAGTTTCTTTTCAAGCACTTCTCTCCGATGAAACACTCTTCTGATTCCTTGCTTATCTTACACATGCAATCTTCATCAATCTAAAGGCAACATCAATGCTCTTATCTCATTTCTGCAGAATTCTCATCTTTCTCTTTCCCGCTTCCTGACACCCCCTGTATTCTGTCACTCCTTCTCATAACTTTCCTCCTATGTAAGCCCCTGCATAACAGTGGCAGTATAATGCCTTGCTTGGGGTGATACGATTATATAAAAAAAAAGATATGCCATTTTTTCCAGTTTCTTTTTCACTCCAGTGTTGTTTCTAGTTACCTCCGCTTTTCAGTGCAAATTCGTCTCTGCGGTTGTGTGTGTGAAGAAATATGTTGCGTGTCCCACACAAGACGATCCATTTGGTTGTCCATTCGTATAAAAATAGACACAAATAAAAATAAGCCTGGGGAATTTGTTGTCAATTGTGGTAAATATAAATTCTTTTTATTTTGGGATGAATTAACAGAAAATATCCTAAGATTCTCTCTGTAAACCATTACTCGGCAACAACTATTGCAACTGATTTCTTGTGTGTGTGTGTGTGTTTTTTTTTAACAATATATATTAGTTACGCTCCATTGCTATTGATCAGTGCAATCCATTATTCTTATAACCAGCAATATTAATTAATGATAGAAATTCCGAATACGTATAAATATGTTTTTTTTCAGTTTCTTTTTCACTACGGTCTCGTGTTTCGTAAACCATTTACCTCTCTTTTTCAGTGCAAATTCATCTCTGCGGTGTGAAGAAGGATGTTGCGTGTCCCACACAAGACGATCCATTTGCCTGTCCATTCATATAAAAATGGACGCAAATGAAAATAAGCTTAAATTGATTATTCAGAAGCCAAAAGAATTGTTTCAATCAGGCTTTTTCGTTTAAAAAAAAAATCCATTCTACTTAGAAGTCCTTTTCTGTTCATAAATAGCAGAAGTATAGATCTGCGAGCCAATTTAGTCAGGAAAGTCCCGGCCTGACGCTTGGAAATTTTGAGCAAATTTACAAATATACCAATATTAAGTTGATACAAAGTGCTGTATGCAATGAAGTATTTGATCGTTGCCTTTTCTTCCTTTCTCACACTTGCACACACGCACATTTATATAGACTCTTGTGCAAATTAATTGAAACAAAACGAATCTTCCTAGGATTTCTCCCACTTTCGTTGATCTCATATAGGTCGTCTCTTGGCGTTGTTTTACTGTTCGGGCCGCATTTTCCTTTACGTTTTGGGCTGATGCTTCCAGTTAGTTTCTTCGCCATGATGACACAACTGACAGTTGAAAAGCTGACACCAACAATATCGGCCATCAGTCTGTAAAGATTGCCAGTGTGTTAGTGTAGTGTTACAATCTTTTGTACGTTTCTTTGGACTGACGTCCATCGCAGACAATGGCAATAGGTCAAATAATCGACATTCGAGGCAACAGTGCCGAAGTGTGATAAAAATCTCATACAATCACTGACACGATATTTTTCAAGGCCAAACAAAGTTTATCATACACTCCAGAAATGGATCCATATTACTGATATCCACTGAAAAAGACCTATTCTGAGGAAAAAAATTGATTACATCCTGCCACTCCAGTAGGTATAAATATGTTTTAATTAATTTTAACATCGATGTATAAAAAAGTGCTCACTACACAACTAAAGCAAATGAACTGAATATGCAGTGCTAACAATATGTCATAGAACGGAACACACGCCACTTACTTGCTACCATGCCATTGTCTTCAGGCAGAGTATATATATATATATATATATATATATATATGTGTGTGTGTGTGTATTGTGTGTGTATTTAGGCAGCATTTGTTTTTCATTAATATATGTTTCATTAAATAATATAGACAAGTTTTGTCGATTTATTTTACTACTACTATCGTTCGTCCGCAAACTGCTCAGTACACTCAATACAATTGTCATCTTTGATCATGACTGATGTAAGCCGAAAGCTCAGAAAGGATTAAATAAAAACATGTATCAATATTGTGATTTTCTTTCCTCTTTCAACGATAAAGCTATTAAGCTTATCAGAGGATATGAAAAGAATTTACATAAAATAAATCGACGAAACTCGTCTATATTATTTAATGAAACATGCATCAATATATATATATATATATATATATATATATATATATATATATATATATACTTCCAGTGCGAATGCGATTGTTTTCTTGGTCAATTATTTTCCAACCTATTCTTGTGACGATGTGTTGGTCGAAAGGGATCCTTTAAAAGAGAAGACAGCTTTCCTGCGTGTTTATATATATATATATATATATATATATATATATATATATATATATAAAGACACACGAAAGCATTCTTAATGAAAAATGTAACTGCAGAGATTAAAGAATATGCCCACTTGACGGAGCTTGTAAATCAGAAGGCGTTACTTACAAAGCAAGAATACAAGATACAAATGAACAGAGAAAAATATATGTTAAGATGTATTGAAGGGAATTTTCAAAAATGTTGGTATATTCACAAATCTACATTCAAGCTAAAAAGCCTTAAAAATTGTACCAAACTAGCCAACCACATGTGTAAATTAAAACAAAAAGATCCTTATACTACTTAGAGCATATTAAAAAAAGGCCAGATATTGTTATAGTTGTGATGTATGCAGATTGTGTCAAGAAGAAAAGTTAGCTATAGTATCATTTCCAGAATGAGAAAGGTTACTAAATGAAATGTCCGAAATAATGTCTAGATGTAAACATCTCAGAAAATATATTTTAGGAGCAAACAAACCCGGATGAAAATGTTTACAATTCCTCTCTTATTTTAAACTTTCAGTTTTGTGTTTGTAAAAGTGCTGGAATATAAAAAGCCTGAAGTTACCAAAAAGTTGAATCAAGGGAGAACAATCAACTGACTTTTAAATTAAAATATTTAAAAGATCTACATTATTGAACACTTTTTGATACAACCGTTTACTGGTCTAATTTGATTGTGAACAATAACTGGTTAATAATTATATATATATATATACACACATATTTTCCTATGTCGATGGCATGACTTGGAGCCTTATAACTGGTTAATAATTATATATTCTTGACTACTCGACGATATAATTGTTGCCAAAAAAATAAATAAATAAAATAACAAGGCATTATTAAAGAGCAAACATGCAGCAAGAGTTTTCATATCTGATAATAAAGAGAATGAACTAAGCTGATGCTACCTTGCTATTGTCTCTCTCTCTCTCTCTCTCTCTCTCTCTCTCTCATTGTCTCTGGAGGGAAATATATACACACACAAATACACACACACAAATACACAACTGTCTTTACTATAGTAGGGAGGATAATTGTTGGTTTAATGATCTGAAAGATTATTGATATCTTCAGGCGTTTTATATTAACTTTTTTTTTTTTAATCATCTCACCCCAAGCAAGGCATTCTACTGCCACTATTGCGCATGGGGCTACATAGGGGAAGGTAAAGAGAATGAGTGGTTAGACATAGGGAATGTCAGGAGGAAGGTGACAGATGAGTAAGGATAGAGAGGATGAGGGTTGGGCAGATGGGAAGAATGTTTGATAGAATGGGAGCAGGTTAGTGTGTTAGGAGGTGTCTATTGACCTTACATTTAAACTCCTGGAGATTGTAGCCGTCGGGGAAGCAATCGTTTGGAAGAGAATTCCACAGTCGGGAAGTGCGAGGAAAGAAACTGTTGGAAGAGAAGTTACGGCTGCATTTTATCGGTTTCACTGATTATCTAATGTTTTTTCAAACACATAACAGGTACTTTCAGAATGCATAACTGGAAGTTTAAAATAAAGTTGGTGGTGGTCAAGAATTGCAAAGATTTTCATTAGAGTTTGTACGATCCTAAAATATAGTTTCTGAGATGTTTACACATGGACATTACTTCAGACCTTTTATGTAGCAACCTTTCTGGTTCTGGAAATGATACCATGGCTAACTTCTCTTCTTGGCACAATCTGCAGACATTACCACCATTCTAAATAGAACTACAGAGACAAAATCAAATGCCCACTTGACAAAGATGTAAAACTAATTATTTACAAGAATACAAGATACAAATGGAAATGTAATGTAATGTAGGTTGTATTGAAGGGAATTTTAAAAAACGTTGGTATAATCACAAATCTAATTCTAGCTAAAAAGCCTTAAAAACTGTATCAATCTGGCCATGCACATGTGGAAATTAAAACAAAAAATGGCAAAGAACCTTATGTAATTTGAGCATATTAAAAGACCTTGCAACGGTGGTGATGTCAGCAGATTTCACCAAGAGGAAAAATTAGCCATTGTATCATTTCCAGAACGAGAAAGGTTGTTAAGTAAAATGTCTGAAATAATATCTGGATCTAAAAATCTCAGACAATATATTTTAGGATCAAATAAACCCGGATGAAAATGACAGAATGAAGAAAATTTAGGGTCATTTGGACGATTTCATCTTTGCTGTAAAATTTTGCAAATTTATAATAAAAAAAACTTCTATTTTCATTTAAAATTATCCACTTGGCAATATATACTAAAAATAATATGAAATACAGCATTTTTTTAAAAAACAGCGTTGGCCTAATAATTATGGCCGATAGTCTATCTATCTATCTATCTATCTATCTATCTATATATATATATATATATATATTATAAATTATAGTTTATCTACAAATTTGTATCCACTACAAAGTGTACATTTTGTTTCGACATTGAAATGACAGTTTTGAAAAGAGGGAATTGGTAGGGGATAGAGTTGATTGATGAACGTGTCGAGAATTTTGTAGACAGATTTAACATTAAAACATTTAACATATATATATATATATATATATATATATATATATATATATATATATATATATATATATTGTAATGGTTGTTATAATGGTTTATAAAAGCATAGTATCACTACTCAAAAATGTCCGCGTTTCGGAGCTACGTTTGCCCCTCATCTGGTGATAAGTTTAAATGAAAAATAAATGGTAGAAACGATTTATTTTTGGTAATATGATATGTAAGTGAATGTGGTGGGAGTGTAGTACGATTTAACCGACAGTTTGTAACCATAGTGATACAGCCTTGTGTTAGGGGAGGAGTGCGGAGTAGCTTAGTTTTGGACAGGTCACTTTTTAGTTTTGTTTGGGTAATTCTTATATTGGGATGTAAGGGTATTTTTTTAAGGAAGGGTAGATACTTTCTATTTTACTACTAACTATGAGTGGATGGAATAAAGTTGCTATTAATGTTGTATGAGTTTATTTTCTTTTAATTATACGATGCTCGTTTTTTTTATTTTGAGGATTAAACATGGGTATTAATTACCTTTTTGGAGGGGATTATTTTATGTGAATGAGGTATTTTTTGGTTAATTAAATTTTAACGAAAAATATTTTCGATGTTTACATAACAGTGCTAATTCGTCTCTACGGTTCAATAGTTCACCATTGTTAGGATACTTTAGAGTGTGTAGCTTTTCACTTAAGCATAAAGGGCAGATATCGTTAAGCGATTTGCAGGTTCTAGTTTTTTCCAGGATTTTCCATTTTACTTTGGGTTTCTGTTTTGTGTCTTTTAATTTCCTAAAATATGCAGAAAGGGATGTTTGGTTTCGATATAAGTTGTTTTTGAATGAAGTTAAGTTCACATACCATATATATATATATATATATATATATATATATATATATATATATATATATACTGTTCGGGCCATACAAAGTTCAAAAGCCACTCAGGGTAAATGGTTACATTAAGGAGATGCTGTAATTGCATACAGAGGTGTAGGGAGCGAGGGAAAGTTAATCCAGACAAGTGACTCTTCACAAAACCAAGAATCTCCTATCAAATCAGAATCTAATCTCCTTTCTTATCTCTGTACTAATCTCAGTACTTCTCCAAATAAATTAATTCAATATAAAAGTATAGAACATAACTAATTCACAAAGGTTTAATATGCTTTACACGAGAAACGAACCAGGATTACAAATTGAAACGCAAGTTTAATGCTCGAATCTTTTTTCTTTTTTTTTAATGGGAAGTGAGATGAAAATGAATATGGTGTTGTAGTGTCCTGGGTTACAGCTACTAATCACTATGTTTCATGTTCAAAGCTTTAACTCAACATGATCCAGCCATGTTTGTTTTTCTCTTATAAAGGTATTAATACAGATAGACTATGAAATTCATCCCCTGTAGTTCCATAAGCTGTTCTTCCCCTTTGCTAAGGTTTTATTAGCACCCGGGGATTTAACCGTATTAACTATAAGAGGTTTTGTGCTAAATATAATCAAAGTGATTTCTAGTTCTTTAACCACTAAGGTACCACGTGATAAAATGGCAAAGAACACGATAAAAAACGCCTCTCTCCCCTTCATTCTTCTCTCACTCACTCTCTCTCTCGCTCTCTCTCTCTCTCTCTCTCGCTCTCTCTCTCTCACTCTCTCTCGCTCTCTCTCTCACTTTCTCTCTCACTCTCTCTCTCTCGCTCTCTCTCTCACTCTCTCTCACTCTCTCTCGCTCCCTCTCTCTCTCTCTCTCTCTCTGTACAAAGAATAGATTCGAAAATCTTCTCTTGCAATCTTATAAAAATAGGTTTCATATGATTCAGTCAGTCAGTTAAATGCCATACCTGATACACGCTTGGGCGATCATGTCTCGAAAGAAACATGACTGACTGAGCAGAAGGTTATCCCGCAGTAGGTTTCCATTACGTTCTGCAGTAGACTGGTTGGCAGCTAAGACTATAAAACCCAATTTGTCCTGTTATTTAACCCATAAGTGGAGGAGGGAAGAGACGGATCAATAGCTTTCCCAAGGGTATTTGTGCGTAAGTGAATGCGAGGAATTAAACTGGAATACGAACTCGTCTCCCCGATTTTAAATTTAAATTTCGTAATATCACCCGCATCCTCGTACTGTAAAGAAATTTGAATTAAAGCAAAACAAATTAAATCGAGTTCACAAGAACGTTGCTTATAAACGTAGGTATATCTAAACTTATTTATAAATGGAACTTTCTGTGTGTGTGTGTGTGTGTGTGTCCGTTACCTATAGACTCCAAAACGGCTGAACCGATTTTCTTGAAACTTTACACAGTTGTACTATAAACCTCTGCGAGTGTTCTTAGCTAAGTTTTGTGTCGAGGTACACCCGATGAATATCGAAAATCGATAATCGAAAAAATCGAGTTATAGAAGGAGTGGTCCGGTTTTAATCAAATTTGATACACTCATAGACAAAGACATAAGAAACGATATTCAGAAGTTTCAAGGTTGCAGTTCTTACAATAGTGCAGAAAATCGATAATATATACAGCACTCCCTTGGGTCATTCCTCACTACTAGATATATGTTTCACCTCTGCGCCTGACGCCTGTCATGTCTCGCAGCTTTGCCCTCTCGGCAATTCCGACCACGCTGTAGTCTCTCTCAGTATTTCTTTCCAATCTCACTCACCTCCAGGAGCCCCCTACCTATAGGACCTCCTACCTCTACCAAAAAGCTGACTGGGATGCCTTTCGCGATTTCCTCTGCGACGTCTCTTGGGGAAAAGTGTTCGACCTATCAGTTGATGACTGTGCCTCTGAGGTCTCGTCATGGGTGAAAGCTGGCATTGATGCCTTCATACCCACCAGGAAGTATTGCTTAAAACCTCATTCCTCTCCGTGGTTCTCTCCGGCCTGCTCAGCCGCCATTGCCCACAGGAACCATTACTTCCGTCTATTCCGGAGACAGTCATCTGATCACAATAGGCGCCTGTTCGTATCTGCTCACAATGAGTGCAAGAGAACCCTAAATGACGCCAAACGGTTGTTTGCTGAGAGAATGCGACAGCGCATAGCTGACCGCAAGTTCGGCTCCAAGGACTCTTGGAGGATTTGCAAACGAGTGCTCAACAATAGGAAATCCTCAATACATCCTTTAATCCATGAATTTGAGGTTCTCACGTCATCTGCGGACAAAGCTGAGTGCTTTGCCCGCAGATTCTCATCCAACTCCACATTTGACTCGTCCGGAGTACATCCACTCGACTTCCCTATTAGAACTGAGGCCAAAGCACGACCTATATATTACCCCGACAGTAGTATCCCGAGTAATTTCAAAACTCGACCCCCATAAGGCGTGTGGAGACGATGGAATCCTGGTGATAGTCTTTAAGAGGTATGCTCCGGAACTTTCCCCTGTCCTCTCTAAACTATTTAACTACTGCCTTTCTGCTTCCTGCTTTCCTGCATGTTGGAAGTTCTCTTCGGTCGTTCCTGTATTTAAGAATTGTGGTGAACCCTCGGACCCATCCAACTATCGCCCTATCAGTCTTCTACCGATATTCGGGAAAGTATTCGAGGCCATAATCAATGCTGAAATAGTTCATCATCTCACTGCCCACAAACTCTTCTCTGACAGGCAATATGGCTTCCGCTTTGCCAGGTCCACGGCCGACCTGCTAACAACCGTAACGGAGTACATGCTACAGGCCGTTGATGAGTCTGACGAGGCTCGCGCGGTTGCTCTGGACATCTCCAAGGCTTTCAACAGGGTTTGGCACTCTGGCCTCCTATGCAAACTACGGGGTTACGGTATTACGGTCGCCTGCTTGACCTAATCCAATCTTGACCGAATCCAAAATAAAGGTCGTTTTGAATGGGCGTGCCTCTTCATCCTACAGCACGAATGCTGGTGTCCTACAGGGCTCTATCCTGGGCCCGACGCTCTTCCTTATTTTCATCAAGGACCTCCCAGATGAGATCAAGTCCCAAGTAGGCATCTACGCAGATGACACTACAATATACTCCCGCACCAGTAAGAAACCTGTCGTGGCAGACAGACATAATCTCGCTGCTGACCTCGAACGGGATCTACACTCTGTGGTGAACTGGGGCAAGAAGTGGCTTGTCAACTTCAATTCGTCTAAGACCAAGCTGTTGTCTGTCAACCATTACAGGCAACCTCTCCTGTCTCCCATAAGCATGGACCAAGCGATTCTCCCGGAGAGCAAATAATCTAAAATAATAATAAACTTAATTATAAATGGAACTTTGTGTGTGTGTGTGTGTGTGTGTGTGTGTGTGTGTGTGTGTGTGTGTGTTTATCCGTTACCTATAGACTCCGAAACGGCTGAACCGATTTTCTTCAAAATTTACACAGTTGTACTAAAAGCGTGTGCGAGTCTTCTTAGCTAGGTTTTGTGTCAAGATACCCCTGATAAATGTCGAAAATAAAAAAAATAGGATTATAGAAGGAGTGGTCCGATTTTAATCAAATTTGATACACTCATAGACAAAGACATAGGAAACGATATTCAGAAGTTTCAAGGTTGCAGTTCTTACAATAGCGCAGAAAATTTGATATCGATACCAGGAAATCAAAATTTGACTTACATCCATTCATTTTGCTTTCAGTCCACGGTTCCGCTTTAACCGGAAAGAATTATTGCTTTTTAGTCTTTCGTGCGAACGTCCAAAGAGTCTGAGCTCCAGGACCATGGATTAGTTTTAAATCTTTTATTACACCCGAGCAACGCCGGGCTATACTGCTAGTAACAAATAAAGTACAATTACATTTTATTCAATTATTTCCACCGTTATTTACAATGACTTTTTGCCACTTATCAGGAACCGTCAAGACTTTTTTAGTAAAACTCCGCAAGTTTTGATGTGGAAATGATTTCAACAAAATTTAAATCTAGTTTGAGGGTGGGTTATCTCGACTTATCCTTGTCCGTCCACTACCTTTAGCGTTGAATACTGTCGTATGTTAGTGTTCTCCAAAGTTAATCTTAACTAGCATTTTATATGTAGTAGATGACACATTCGTCATCACAACTGGTTACAAAAAGCAAACATTTCTTTGAACTTAACCTAACACAAATCCGTAAGAATAACTGCCTTTTGACGTCGGAAATATTTGCCATCTGAAAATTCATTTGCTTTTAACCAGAATTCTAAATTCTCTATTTTGGCAAAGTCAACCTACTGCGGAATAATCTTCTGCCCAGTCAGTCATGTCTCTTTCGAGACATGATCGCCCAAGCGTGTATCACGTATGGCACTTAACTGACTGACTGACTGACTACTTCCGCCAGACTATCTTATTCCTTATCGACTCTATCTACTCCAAGTGAAAAAAAAAAAGGAAAGGAAAGAGTAAAAAGATTAAAAAGAGACAGCCGGAAACCACATCCTAAACAGGGAACGAGGGATGAGCCCCTTCATTTTACTCTTTTCTTTCTTTTTTTTCACTTGGAGTAGATAGACTAAACTATCGACCGGTTCACACTCCACCCACGTCTATTGAGCAAGTGAAGAGGCTCATCTCTTGTTCCCTGTTTAGGATGTGGTTTCCGGCTTTCTCTTTGCCAATCTTTTCGCTCTTTTCTTTTTTTCTTTTCTTCTTTTTTCAATTGGAGTAGATAGACTAAACTATCGACCGGTTCACACTCCACCCACATCTGTTGAACAGGTGAAGAGGCTCATCTCTTGTTCCCTGTCTAGGATATGGTTTCCGGCTTTCTCTTTTCCAATCTTTTCACTCTTTTCTTTTATTTATTTATTTATTTTTAATTAGAGTAGATAGTATAAACTATCGCCCGGTTAACACTCCAACCACATCTATTGAACAGGTGAAAAGGCTCATCCCTTGTTCCCTATCAAGGATGTGGTTTCCGGCTTTCTCTTTTCTAATCTTTTCACTCTTACGTTGCCCCCTGGACATCAGTGGCGTTACCGCCTTGCTCAGGGTGATATGATTAAAAACAAAGTGTGTATGAGCTTTTGTTTGGTAGGAATATCTTTGAAGTCATCGCTCACTGTGAATGGTGAAAGGCAGAAGGTGAGAAGTGAACGATGACGAAGAGAGATGAGGTGAGAGAGAAAAAGAGTGGCGATAATAATACGATCGCTTGAGGTTTGTCAAGGGTGCGTGTTAATTGCGCTCATTTTAACTCACTGACGTGGGTCGTCTTGTTTCGTCTGTTTATTAAGTTTGGGAATTTACTCCCGGATGTGATTCTGGCCTTTCCGTTGGACGACAAACATTTCGCATCGAGGTGTAAGATTTCGCAAGTTTTGTGTGTGTTAAGCAAAGTTTGTAAATTCGAGAAATTCGTTGATTTATAACAACGAGTCAGATTTGAATTTTAAATGTAAATCTTGTTTTGTTCATTACAGGATAGATGGATTCATTACCTTTTCCTAGAAGTCACAGAATATAACAAACACTCCTCTCAGATGTCTCAATGCAAGCTGTATGTAAAATAGATGCAAATAGACGCATTTGAGGCTAGAATTATCTGAAAACTATATACGCTCTCACACCCCGTCTGAGCACTCTGGAAGAATGGTAGACTTGAAAAACAGTAGCTACTCTAGCATATACGCATCGTTCATTCAGCAATGGTTTAGAGCACTCTGGCTATTGTGCGGGTATAATGACAATATACACGCGAAAAAGTCTGCCTTCTTCTACCGATCGCCCATAGCCCATAGGTAGAATCGCCGACTGACGCCAATTCGGTCGGGTTTCAATCATGGGTTAAAAGCAATCGGAGTCTAATCGGACTGATGAGCTGTGTTACAGAGAAACAAATCTGTCTGCGGATGACTATATATATAAAAGTATCAGGCTGGTATGAATGAAATAAAATTCTTATATAAAAAACACTCTCTTAAAAGAGGGCTCAATACAGAGTAGTGCAAATAATATTTTTTTAAATTTCAACACTTCATGTGTCTTGTCAAGTGTCACTCGACAAAAGTGTTGAAACAAAATATCTACTTGTGATGTTAGATGCTTATGTTATAAATTTTAAATATATATTGAAATTTCCAGAGATTAACGAAATGAAATTAACAGCTAACATATTTAATTTATTTGTTTAAACATAATTTTAATAGATAATCGCATCTTATCTACTAAGACGTATTTTCTAAACAAAATTTCTAAAAAATATTGGGCTGGTAGAGTTATATTTTTTTTAATCATTTCACCCCGAGCAAGGCGGAAATGCCACTGATGTGCAGGGGGCTACATAACTGTAAAAAGATTAATTAGAAAAGAGTGAGAAATACAAACTAGTTAGAAAGGAGCAATAGAAAGCTGAGAAAGCAGGTACGATGACAGATACATAGGTGGAGAGAAAGGGAAGGTTATACGGGGTTTGAGAGAGAGCTAGAGTCCAGTGGTTAGTAGATGAGTATTGACTTTGCATTTAAATTTCTGGAGGTTGTAGCCGTCAGGAAAGCAAGAATACGGGAGCGAGTTCCACAGGCGGGAATTACGATAGAAGAAGCTGCAGGAGTAGAATTGTCGTCTGCATTTGGCTAACCTGACTGTGAATGGGTGGGACCCAGTTGCCAGTTTGGTTGCACGAGTAAACACCTGTTGAGGAGGCACCAGTGACTTAAGTTCGTCCGAGCAGAAGCCATGAAAATATTTATAGAAAAGACAAAAGGAGGCCACATTTCGACGGTGGAGAAGTGGCTGCAGTCGAGCCGCCAGATCAGTACCTATCACATTACAGACTCTCCTTTGGAGCCTGTCAAGAACACTGAGGAGAACAGCAGAGGCGCCTGATCATAAATGGCAGCAGTACTCCATGCATATTGACTTGTATATATGCAGGATGGATTCAGGCAGAAAAAAACATCCTGGATCGACATAGTGACCCAACCTTCTTCGCAGTAGATTTTGCCATGGATTCAATATAGTGGTTCCATTTGAGGTCTGAGGACAGGGTAAGTCCGAGGAGGCGTAGTGTATTGCTCTCCGGGAGAATTCCTTTGTTCCATGCTTATGGGAGGCAGGAGAGGTTGTCTGTAATGGTTGACAGACAACAGCTTGGTCCTAGACGAATTGAAGTTGACAAGCCACTTCTTGCCCCAGTTCACCACAGAGTGTAGATCCCGTTCGAGGTCAGCAGCGAGATTATCTGTCCGCCACGACAGGTTTCTTACTGATGCGGGAGTATATTGTAGTGTCATCTGCGTAGATGCCTACTTGGGACTTGATCTCATCTGGGAGGTCCTTGATGAAAATAAGGAAGAGCGTCGGGCCCAGGATAGAGCCCTGTGGGACACCAGCATTCGTGCTGTAGGACGAAGAGGCACGCCCATTCAAAATGACCTTCATTTTGCGGTTATTTAAAAAGGATTGGATTAGGTCAAGCAGGCGACCGTAATACCGTAACCCCGTAGTTTGCATAGGAGGCCAGAGTGCCAAACCCTGTTGAAAGCCTTGGAGATGTCCAGAGCAACCGCGCGAGCCTCGTCAGACTCATCAACGGCCTGTAGCATGTACTCCGTTACGGTTGTTAGCAGGTCGGCCGTGGACCTGGCAAAGCGGAAGCCATATTGCCTGTCAGAGAAGAGTTTGTGGGCAGTGAGATGATGAACTATTTCAGCATTGATTATGGCCTCGAATACTTTCCCGAATATCGGTAGAAGACTGATAGGGCGATAGTTGGATGGGTCCGAGGGTTCACCACAATTCTTAAATACAGGAACGACCGAAGAGAACTTCCAACATGCAGGAAAGCAGGAAGCAGAAAGGCAGTAGTTAAATAGTTTAGAGAGGACAGGGGAAAGTTCCGGAGCATACCTCTTAAAGACTATCACCAGGATTCCATCGTCTCCACACGCCTTATGGGGGTCGAGTTTTGAAATTACTCGGGATACTACTGTCGGGGTAATATATAGGTCGTGCTTTGGCCTCAGTTCTAATAGGGAAGTCGAGTGGATGTACTCCGGACGAGTCAAATGTGGAGTTGGATGAGAATCTGCGGGCAAAGCACTCAGCTTTGTCCGCAGATGACGTGAGAACCTCAAATTCATGGATTAAAGGATGTATTGAGGATTTCCTATTGTTGAGCACTCGTTTGCAAATCCTCCAAGAGTCCTTGGAGCCGAACTTGCGGTCAGCTATGCGCTGTCGCATTCTCTCAGCAAACAACCGTTTGGCGTCATTTAGGGTTCTCTTGCACTCATTGTGAGCAGATATGAACAGGCGTCTATAGTGATCAGATGACTGTCTCCGGAATAGACGGAAGTAATGGTTCCTGTGGGCAATGGCGGCTGAGCAGGCCGGAGAGAACCACGGAGAGGAATGAGGTTTTAAGCAATACTTCCTGGTGGGTATGAAGGCATCAATGCCAGCTTTTACCCATGACGAGACCTCAGAGGCACAGTCATCAACTGATAGGTCGAACACTTTTCCCCAAGAGACGTCGCAGAGGAAATCGCGAAAGGCATCCCAGTCAGCTTTTTGGTAGAGGTAGGAGGTCCTATAGGTAGAGATTGGAAAGAAATACTCAGAGAGACTACAGCGTGGGAAGCGAGTGGGGAAGTCCACTACTTGTGTAAGGGATTGGGAAATAGCGAAGTTCATGGCGTGAATGCTCGCTGCATCAGTAACTGCGTTTTCAAGCCACTCAGAGTGATGAGCATTGAGGTCTCCAACTGTTTAATTAAAAACAGAATATGTACTCAAATACATCAAAAATAATGTTCAAATAAATCATATATATATATATAAAATAATTAATCGAGCTTTTTAGTCGACCTCAACAGAATGCAGAAAGCACTGAACGTATATTTGAGACGCTTCAGCAGTGCGCATCCACTACTAGAAATCGAACCCAGACAGTCTTGGCTATTAAGCTGATGTTATACCAACTGTACCACGGGCCCTGGTGACAAGTCACCTCTCCGTCACCAGGGCCCGTCGTACAGTTGGTATAACATCAGCTTAATAGTCCGAGTTCGATTTTCTGGTAGTGGATGCGCACTTCTTGGGAGTCCAAAATATAGGACGAAACTGCCGTCCAGTGCTTTCTGCATTATGTTGAGGTCGAATAAAAAGCTCCATGAATTACTTAATAATTGTTCAAATCCTCCTACTATTTCTGTCATATATATATATATATATATATATATATATATATATATATATATAAAAATGGAACTTTGTCTGTGCGTTTGTATCTGTGTGTGCCCGTTACCTATAGACTCCGAAACGGCTGAACTGATTTTCTTGAAAATTTACACAGTTGTACTACAAGTGTCTGCGAGTGTTCTTAGATAGGTTTTGTGTCGAGGTACCCCCGATAAATATCGAAAATCGACAATCGAAAAAATCGAGTTATAGAAGGAGTGATCCGATTTTAATCCAATTTTATACACTCATAGACAAAGACATAAGAAACGATATTCAGAAGTTTAAAGGTTGCAGTTCTTACAATAGTACAGAAAATCGAGAATATATATATATATAAGGCAAGATGTTTGTGTGTGTGTCTGTGTATCTGCCTGTATGTCTGTATTTTTTCATCCCTTTTATTTTAGTTTTTGCTTCGGGTTTGGCTCTAAGTATGTACAATTGTAGTTCTTAGTCTCAGCCATGATACCATTTACTCAGAGGACCTATTTAGCCTTCAAAATTCAGTTTACGACGAAAAAACTTATTTGATATCGATACCAGGATATTTAACTGGAAAAAAACTATTGCTTTTTAGTCTTTCGTGCCAACCTCCAAAGAGTCTGAGCTCCAGGACCATGGATTAGTTTTAAAGCTTTCATTACAGCGGAGCAACGCCGGGCTATACTTTTAGTATATATATATATATATATATATATATATATATATATATATATATATGTGTGTGTGTGTTTACACGCCGATATTTTCTAAAGGTGTTTCCCGAAAGAATTCCTACTTACCCATGACAACATGCACGTTTTAAAAGAATATTATTTTTCAACAATCTTGTATATTACTCGCTTTTAATCAGGCTTTGAATTATAGCACTTTGTGTCCTCCACATGTTTTGCCTGGCCTCTCAACCACCAGGTGAATTCTCTCAAATTTAAAGAGTTTTAACAAACCAATGATATCCTGCCGTTTGTATATACACACGTGTTAAAAAACAAATCCTATATTGCCTTGATAAAGTCCCTCGTCAGCTAAGAATAGTTTTTCCTCTCGTCATTTACTTTCATTTTGGTCCTTTACAGATACATTTTATCTGAAAATAAATTACACCCACCAACACCCCCCTAACACCCCCTACACACACACACACACACACACACACACACACACACACACACACACACACACATATATATATATATATATATAGTATTGTAAGAAAGTCAAAGAACACGTAGATTTAAACCCACTCTTCAAGCATTTACTTTTATAAAGAGTGCTCGATACAGAGAAGGGCTTAATATTGTAATATTTGTTACAATGGTACTTTTAAAAAGCATAGTATCACTACACAAAATTTTCATGTTTCGGTGCAGAACCGCTCTTCTTCAGGTGATATATAAGTGGTATTTGTAGGGAATAGAATTTAGTGTGTCTAAACTAGTCCATCAGCAGTTTGTAACCATAGAGATACACATTTGTGTTAAGAGAGGTGGAAGGATGGGTAAGTTCTGGACAGGTCACTTTTTAGTTTTGTCAGTTTAAACTATATATTGGGACCTTAGAACTTTTTAAATAGATAGACAATTTATTTTTGATTACTATCTATGAGTGCATGGGATAGTTTAGGTCAGGATTTGGGTTGAATGATTATAGTATTCTTAGTTATATTTTGTTTAGAGCAACAGCCGTATTATTGTAATTTCTTTTATATTTTGTGGATTAAGCACAGTTATTTATTAAATTTTGTCGAAGATTATTTTGTTTGTGTAAGGTATCTATTTAATACTTAAAATAGGTAAATAACTTTTAACCACAAGTTGAATTTTATATATATATATATTGTCATAGTCATCCGCAGACAGATCTGTTTCGCTGTGTCACAGCTCATCAATACGGTTAGACAGCCGATTGCTTTTTACCCAGGATTGAAACCCGACCGAATTGGCGTCAGTCAGCGATTCTACCTCTGAGCTATGGGCGCTCGATAGAAGGAGGCAGACGTAAGAGCCTCTTACCCTGAAGAACCGTTGTGTGAAACCGCGGTAGGTGGTAGGTCACTTCTAGATTTCTTGTATTGTATTCTCGCTCTTCTTTCGTACTTTCGTATCGAGCACTTTATTGTTTAGGTTTCGTTGGGTTTTATTTCTTTCCTACGGGCACTAGGATGTGCGTTGTGGTGCAGTGGATATCGGCTCGGAACGAAAATCGGGGAGCCGTGTTCAAATTACAGTTGAATTCATTGCATTCACTTACGCGCAAATACCGTTGGGAAAGGTATTAATCCGTCTCTTCCTTCCAGTTATGGGTTAAATAAGAGGACAGATTGGGTTCTATAGCCTTGGCTGGCAACCAGTCGACCGCAGAAAGCAATGGCAACCTACTGCGGAATAATCTTCTGCCCAGTCAGTCATGTCTCTGTCGAGACATGATCAGCCAAAGCGTGTATCACGTGTGGCACTTAACTGACTGACGGACACTAGACGTATTGTTCTTGTGAGCTATTTGTTTCTTTTTTTTTTCTCTCCCATTACTTAACGCATGAGGTAGTTCTCGCCGGGTTACAAGAAGGTTTAAGTTACTGTTAAGTTAGCACTATTTTCGGAAGTTCAATCTGTTATTATTAGTGTTGCCTTACTGTGATTAGTGTTGCCTTACTGTTCATTATATATATATATATATATATATATAATTCCAAGTGAAGAGGACTCAAGTTTTTTTTTTATTTTGAGTGCTCTGGCATTTATTTTATTATAAACAGTGCTCAATATAATGAGTATTATAGAGCTTAATATATATATATATATATATATATATATATATATATATATATATATATATATATATTCTAAGTATACTTTCCTTACTTCAGTTTAAGTTTCCTGAAACGTGAGAGAGAGAGAGAAAAAGCATGTTGCTTGATTGTTTCGAAGCCTCTCACAGCGACATATTATGAGCCATCTTATTCGCTTGGACGGACTTAACGCTCCGGGGAATGACACCCATTATGTTAGTGCACGAACTGACGCCAGTTTTCTTTCGCAGTAAATATAATTAGGTTATTTCATATTAAATATTTTTGTTTCTTCTGAAACTACGGCTGTTTCTGCTTAGAGTTTCTGTTGTATTGTAAACAAATGCAACTGAATTCTAAACGAACTCATAGTACAGAGTCTTATTTTATTCTAAAAGAACGGAGTAAGACGAACAAACAGGCATGAAACCATAGTGACAGAGGAAGTGAAAGTTAGTAGGAAGTCACACACACACACACACACACACACACACACACACACACACACACACACACACAGATACAGAAACACAAACACGCACACACATACACAAACACAAACACACATACATATACACACACATACACAAACACACGTACAAATACACGAACACACACACATAGACACAGAAAGACACACACACATACATACACACACATACACATACGCAAACACAAAAACACACACATACATATACAAAAACACAAACACACACATAGACACACATACCCATACACAAACACAGACACTGACACATACACAAACACACACATACACACACATACACATACAAACACACACACACGTACACATACACAAACACACACACATTTACATACACACACATACACATACACAAACACAAATATGCACACATGTATATATATATATATATATAAATATATATATATATATATATATACGCATCGATCATTCAGTAATAAATTAGAACACCCCCAGCCACTGGCGCATGTTTACATTGTATATAACACGCTAAAAGTCCACCTTCTTCTACCGAGCGCCCATAGAGATAGAATCACCGATTGATGTCAATTCGGTCGGGTTTCAATCCTGGCTAAAATCGGATGTCTAACCGTACTGATGAGCTGTGATACAGATCTGTTTGCGGATGACTATTTACGCTCTCACTCTGATTGAACACTCTGGAAGAATTGTAGACTTTGAAAAAACAGTAGCTACTCAAGCATCTACGCATCGTTCATTCAGTCATAAATTAGAACATTCTCAGCTACTGGCGTCCGTTTATATTGTATATAGCACTAAAAGTCGGCCTTCTTCTGGCAAGCGCCCATTGCTTAGAGATAGAATCGCCAACTGATGTCAATTTGGTCGGGTTTCACTCCTGGCTAAAACAATCGGATGTCTGACCGTACTGATGAGCTGTGATACAGCGAGACAGATCTGTCTGCGGTTGATTATATATATATATATATATATATATGTGTGTGTGTATGTGTAGAGGGTGTAAAAATTATAAGTAAAAATATATCTGCAAAAATGAAACCTTTTTTTTTACCAACGTAAAGGAACTCTATCTATGTAAATCTCTAGTAGTTTCTTTCCTTGCACTTCCTGCCTATGAAATTCCCTTCCTCATGCTTGCTTCTCTGATAGCTACAACCTTCAGAAGTTTAAATGCATCGTCAATTGCCATCTTTTATCTCCTTGACTCTAACCTCTCTCCTACGCTTTCTTCGACATCCCCTTTACCATAGTTTTTTCTTTACTGTATTCCCTTTCCCCTCTCAGTATAGTCCCCTGCGCATCAATGGCACTACTGCCTTTGCTTAAGGTGAAACGATTATGAAAAAGAATGTAAGAATTTTATTTTGCAACAAAACTATTTTGTAATTAGATTTGCTAATTGTAATTAGATATGCTTTTAATTGCCTTTATAAATAATACATGTTAAAGAGATTGATGTCTGAAGAAATTTCAATGAATAATGAATTTTCACAAGAACTGTTTTCATTTTTTCAATTTATAAATCTTCAAACATCTTTTAAAAACAAAAGAAGACTATATTTACTAAGTTATTTTACTAAGTAATTTTAAAAATAATTTTGAATTATTTTATGTGTATAAACGTACACATTTTGAAAGTGTGGGTGAATATACACGATATTACCAGAGAATAAAATCGATGACACTAATAAACTTAAAGTCAGCATTCATAAAATTAGATTACAGAAAATATTTCCAACATTCGTGGTGAGGATGTGCGTTGTGGTGCAGTGGATATCGGCTCGGAACGAGAAATCGGGGAGCCGAGTTCGAATTCCAGTTGAATTCATTGCATTCATTTACGCACAAATACCCTTGGGAAAGGTATTAATCCGTCTCTTCCCTCCAGTTATAGGTTAAATAACAGGACAGATTGGGTTCTATAGCCTCGGCTGGCAACCAGTCTACCGCAGAAAGCTAATGGCAACCTACTGCGGGATAATATTCCGCCCAGTCAGTCATGTCTCTTTCGAGACATGATCGCTCAAGGGTGTTTCACGTATGGCACTTAACTGACTGAGTACTTAAAAATTATACAAACATGCGCTCACCCGTCATTTTCTTAAATTACAATTTAACACATAATGTCCCCGTAAAATAAAGCTATCAACGCGTTATTAAGTGGTTGACGATCTATGAACTGTACGTAAATCACCGCTACTGTTTGTTTTGAAAATCCTATTTTCTATTATTTTCAAATTAGAGTAAATAATATTTGTTTGAAATTAAATTAACTATACTTTAAATCAACTAATATTCCTCATACCTTCCGGAAAGATATTTTTGGAAGAATTTTTAGTAAAGAAAATTGATATATTGTCGTGGACCCTGTTAAGAAGTCCAACAAGAAATAATATAACAACAAAAATAGGAAATAACGAATATACATTAACACAGCAAAATACAATATGTGGAACTCTGTTTGTAGAACGGATAAATAACGGGTTAGGAATACTATAACTGGGACTTGCAATAGTCGTACGGTAGCAGTCTTGGCCATCTCTGCTGATCGCTCTCTGCGTTATGCTTATCTCTTACGGATCTCTCACTCTCTGAGCTCTTGATCTCTGATCTCTCTCCTCTTGTGAGGGGAAGTATAAGTAGTTGTAGGAAGAGTTCAATCCGTTGTAATAAGTGAAGCCACCATGGCATATATGAACATATAAAACAACAGCATTCAACTATTTTTAACAAAATTTAACCACTTTCAATATTTGTCTAAGATGCGGTGTTGTAATTATTTACATTATTCAGGTATAGAACTAAACCTTTTATTTAGTTCACAGAAATAGATTCTTCTCGTTCCATGAGGCATACCTCTTCTAGCTGTCTCACGAAACGAAAATATTTTAACTAAAATTTTAAACGTGTTAGAAAGGATAAAAACATTTTAAAATACTTCGATCGTTTCCCTTAATAACATAAACATTTTGACGAAAAGCTCGAGCCTTTTTTCATATGGTATGCTGTTTTTCAGCAAAAAAGTAGAGTTGCTAATATAGACAGCTTTAAGTCTGTTTTTTTGGACAACACAAATACAAATACTGAATGTGAGGCAGATCTTGTAACTAAACTGATGAAGAAACTATATTGAAAAGATTATCTACAAATGGCTGTCATGACATCAGAATGAGCTACCATTCAGAGCAGTTTTAAATATGTTAATGGCACAACAAGCATCCCGACTGCTCTTATAGGCCCACTGGGTAAATTTTGTGGAAGAGACTATCATGATTTGCTACAAGTAAAATTTATGAAAATCAGTGACTTGATTGATACTATTGGTTAGATTTAATCAAACTATCCAAAAATTGAATTTATGAGCCTGCAGCTACTGAAAAATATTTAGAATATAAAATATAATCATCTCTTAAAATAACACAAAATTAGAGTTGGCTGATTTTCTTTCACACTCTCAGAGTGTTGAAATTGCAGTGAAATAAGCATCTGAAGCTTGCCATTTTATTTATGGATTTTAAGCAAGTCATAGACACATTCTTGCAAAAAACTTATGTTCTCAAGTAAGACAATCCTTTGTGTCTAAAAGCTTTTACATTGAAAAGTTTGCTTGTATGATTACATGAATTTAATTCGTTTTCATGTAATATAACACTTTTTATTAAATTAGCTAATTTTTTAATTTTCTGTTTAAATAATAAAATTTTTCAAACAAATATTGCTAAAATGAGTGGATTTTCAACACATTGTCATCACTAATTTTTGATTACATTTCTTCAAAAGAGGTTCAAAACTAAGAATTTAAAATTTGGTGTGAGTTTTTATCTGATCCAATCCCTTAAATATCTAGACTTTTCCAAAGCTGATTTGGAAAACAAGGGTAAAAACGACCTATCATATTGCATACATAGTAGCACACACAGGTATGTGCGTATGAAGATAAGTAGACGAAGTTCTATGAAGACTATATTGAAAGAAATTCACTGGTAATACTCAGGGAATTTGTAACGAAAATATTCAAAGATTCATTGATTTGTTGAGAAAGAAAACGTCGCTTGTGAAATAAGAAATTTAATAAAAATATAGGATTGCCGAAGGATGGATACTGATTCAGTGTCGAAGAGGTGAACGCAACAATCAACTTTATAAGAAAGCACAGTTTCCGTTTAGTATCATTTTTTAAAAATTTACTTCTATCTATATACATAACCATCGCCATCTTATAGCCTCGTTTTGAAAAACGACTCGAATATAAACTATCAAAATGTTCTTTTCGCAAAAAATAAAATTAAAGCAATTTTTTTAAGTTGTGCTCTAAAAGGTCATGCGATCATATTTTTTAGTTCGACTGTTAAGAGCGAACTACTTAATATTTATAAACAGGCACACTCTCATATGGTTATTATTTCGCCAGTCGAGTGGGTTTCTATACAGTATGACCGTCGCATTGGGATGTACAGGGATCTTTGTAAATATCGCATATGCCGGCTCCATATTTGGTTCACTGCAACACATTTGGTTCGCAAAGTTTGAACCATCAGACTTCCGATCAGTATACTATGGGTTTTAATGTGGGGCAAGCCTACGCATTTTGTAACAAAAAATATATATTTCAAACCGTGGACGACATTAAGGAAAATATGGCAAAACAAATGATAGCAACTCCTAAAAATAAACTTTACTGACATTTTTGACAAATGGAAGGGATGCTGAGATAGGTGTTTAAGTCCTGAGAAGAATATTTCGAAGTGTGCTTAGGTGTCATTGCCTTAGGTAGACTTTTCTCTTATTTAAATTAAATAGATGGATATTTTACGGACAAGCCACGTAGACATGTCTCCTTCTTCTTGAGGCATACACAGAGAATCTTACTCAAAGGTTAAAGAAAAGTGAATTTCAATAAGCAAAGAAAGGAAACTAGTCAAAATACCAGAGATTTAAATCGAATTAAATACCAATTGTTGATTTGTAACACCGCCGATATATTCTTTTTTGTTTGGTTTGATACAACGGAGAGAGAGAAATTAATATTAGTGGTATTATTAGATATGCTTTATTGTAATCCGCGATGTGAGCTTATGTAAAAAAAAAACTATTGTTAATATTATGATGTACTTGTAAAACCCGGGGAATAGAAAAATTGGCTGACAATTGGGAAAAAAGAGCTAAATATAGTTTTCTTTTTCTTTTTTCTTTTTTTTTTCATATCCGAAACGAATTGCTTTGGCCCAAGTAGAAGCTTGTAATATGGAAGTAGCCATAACAAAATGTCAGGATATACTTGATGAGGTCAGGTAGGGTCAAATCCACAAAAGTATTCCTGGAAAAAAAGGATTTTGAAAATCGAAAACCTGGGAATGATGTAATCAAAAGAAAGAAGACAGAAAGACATTACGTCATGTGAGCTGTTGATATTTCATTCGTCGAGCCATGGCTCCCCGCAAATCGTGTGGGTGGAGAATAATCTCATTGGTCAAAAGCTTTGAGTCGGCTAAATCCCCCAAGAGAATTGGGGATGGTTATAAAAATGGAGACTCGGCGAGAAAAATCAATTGTTGGCTGGGTAGTTGTTGAAATTGCAGTCGAAATGTAATGACCGTGGAAAAGGTTTCCAACTGGAGAGCCACGACCCAGAGACTGGTTGCCTACCACAGAACTTATGGCTAAAGAGTTAATGTCGAATGAAGCCTGCCGCCGATTAACTTAAAGTGCTAATGTTGAATAATGCATCTCCGATAAACAACCCTGAAAGAATTTTATTGCTTTAAAAGTCATTTGGAGAATTGACAGCTTTGATTATAGAGAATATGTGAAAATACTTTATTGAAAATTTGAAGAGCTCTGATTACTTTAATGGAACTTCGAAAGGACTTACTTTTTATTTGAAAATTGAAAGTTGGTATTTTTTAACGAATCCTCTCTCCGTTGTAAACTGGTATTCCGACAATTCAAATTGTATTTTCTGCTTTTGTAGTTTATTGTTTTTTATAAAGACTTTCTTCGTAACTCTCCAGGGGTCTTCGAACTTATTTATTTATTTATTTATTCATTTATTTATTTATTTATTTATTTTATTTTATTTTATTTTATTGTGACGTGATCATTTTATTTTAACCACAAGTGTCCGGTCTAGATATGTTAGAAATACGGCTGCAGAGTTTGCACAACGTGACTTTCTGAGATCAAATCACAGCGTGGACAGTGATTCAGTTGTTGTAATAGACGTCTTTAGGACCAGCTACTGTGACGAGATCTTCAAGACCAGCGGCGACCCGAAAGCGTCGACATCGACATAACTGGTACCGTTTCGACATCACCGCAGCAGACTCCGTTCCTGAGTCAGCGAACCAACCAAACAACCGGCCTGGTAAACGAGTGTTACATATTTGCTGCCGTGACCAGGATACACCCTGTGTTGCCGCGAATAATGAAGACCCTGAAGTAGATCTCGTCGAGAGAACGAGTCGAAGACCCTAAGGTAGAATTCGTCGAAGAAACAAGTACCAGGTAAGACACTTTTTTGTTTCTCACTGTAATTCTGGTAGCTGCCGAGTTCCTGTGGGTCGATTTCCTTCTCGTTTCTCATTGCTTGCTGATTGCATTGTTTAAATGTCTTAAGGGGAGAAACAGGGAATGGCAGGGTCGAAGATAGACGATAGAGAACACAGGCCGTCCGAGGACTTGTGGAGTCTGTGGGGGGAGAAAAGGGTGCTGAGCACTGGGAGAGAGGAGAATGTTCTAAAAATTAGGTTGGCGGCCGTAGATAAAAGTCAACTAGTCTATGGGCCGGCTGAGAGAAAGACGGTATGCGTGGAAAGTGAATGGGAAGAGAGGAATGAGATTCCCCTCTCGCAACTTCGAGAAAAATGGAGGAATGAAAGCGTATTGGACTGCCATTCGACAGAGAATGAGGAGGTTCAGAGTCACAGTCGAAACCGTCTGGCCGATTATTAAAAGAACAATCGGCGTTAGCACTGGCCAAAGAGAGCCAGGGAGTGTGGGTTCTGTGAGAGCCCCGAACACCTGGAAAGTGATTATACTCATGGAGGCATTGGGGGTGGAGGGCCCCACTGGGAGAATAGAGGTTGGGGTGTCCTCGTAGAGGTCCCAATGAGAGACCGCTGCTGCCAGCACCTATGTTTGAGTGGGCAGAGAGACAGAAAATGAGAGATAGGGCCTAAAGGGGGTAAATCTCTATTTCTGTTGTGGGGGTCGGATGCGATGTGGTTGCTGAATGAGATAAAACAGTCGTATTTGTAAAAGCTTGAAACAAGGTGAGGAATGGCGAGGTGAATGCCAGTAGGAAGGTGTTAGAAATTAGGGTTGGATACCCTGTATACTACGAAATTTACTGGAAAGAAGAAAGTCTGGACAAGAGAAATTGATCCAGTGTCATATATAATTAGCTGAGGTTGCTAATGGAGAAATAATTGAATAAAAAGAGCCCAGATGGGTGAGGAATATTAGCTGAGGTTGCTAATGGAGAAATAAGTGAGCCCAAAGGTCAGGAAGATCACATGGGAAGCGACCTTGTGGGACGAGAAGGGCTGTGAATATATAAAGATTGTAAAAAAAAAGAGTATGAAACAGCAACCCATTGCAGTGGACCCAATGGTAGAAAAGCGGGAGAGGCTATGAAGAAGTCCTAGAATAGAAGTCGAAACTTCGTAGAATGGAGACCGAATCGGGTGGATGAAAATTAGCAAGGATATAGGTAGGCCTTGTTGAATAGGACCTGCGTGACGAAAAGGCATGTCTTGGTGGGAGATCGACCATCGCTGCGGCAGATTGGCTAGTTGTCAATAGGGGAGGGGCGTGATACACCAGGTCAAAGGTTGGCGCACGCTTGTCTAAAACAATCACCCTACTGTTAGTAATTAGCGAGAAGAGAATTGAAAGCTAAAAAGATGAGAGAATAATTAAGTGAGAAATTAACTGGGTTAACAGGAATTTGGACAATTCTACAGGAATACGGATCCGATAGCGAAGAAAATGCCCCATATTACGTTAAGGCATGATCTGGGTGGATGGTAAGAAAATATTCTAATAAATTGGTCGGCAGTGATAGGTACTTTGATATTCAGTACTGTAACAGTAGCAGCAATATGGAAATGTTAAACGGGAATCGGTTTTTGAAAATTTTGGCAAGTTCCACTGAAAAAAAGAAAGGGAGTCACCATACAGTGTCTGCTTTCCTGAGAAACTAACTCCAGCGGGGCAGAAAAGAACGGTATCTAAGAAGTCTCTACTGTCAACCTGAAAAAGAACAACAAAAAAAAAAAATATATATATATATGTGTGTGTGTGTGTGTGTGTGTGTGTGTGTGTGTGTGTGTGTGTGTGTGTGTGTGTGTGTGTGTGTGAATGGAGTTTTCTTCCCTGACTTGTCCTTCTTGAATACAGTTCTTTTCTGCTCCTCAGGAAAAGAAGCCGATTCGTGTTATCTTCAATATGTACTGAATTCACTAATTAATTTACATTAATGATCTCCCTGATTCCATAAGAGCGCAAATAGGTTTGTACGCCGATGACACCACAGTTTATTCTCGCCTCCTACAAAAATCTGGTGTAGGCGTCAAAGCTAACCTCACAGCCGAGATTGAAAAAGACCTCCAATCCATATTGGACTGGGGTAAGAAATGGCTAGTAAATTTTAACGCTTCTAAAACGAAGCTACTCTCAATTAACCATTATCGACAATCTCACCTACCTCCCATTAGCATGGTCCAGGCTTGCCTCCCAGAGAGTAAATCACTACGCCTCCTTGGTCTCACACTTTCAGCGGACCTCAAATGGAATGACTATATCGAATCCATTGCTAAATCCGCTGCTATGAAAGTCGGTTCTCTGTGTAGGGCCCGGAACTTTTTTCCGTCTAAATCTATCCTGCACATTTATAAATCTACCATCCGCCCATGCATTGAATACTGCTTCCATATCTGGTCGGGTGCCCCTGCTGTTCTCCTCGGGCTTCTCGATAAGGTTCAGAGGATGGTCTGTAATGTGATAGATACCGACTTGGCAGACCGCCTGCAGTCTCTCTCCCACCGGCGCGACGTGGCTTCCCTGTGTCTCTTCTATAAATACTTTCAAGGCTTCTGCTCCGATGAACTTAGATCACTGGTGCCCCCTAAATACGAATTTGAACGAGATACTAGATTAGCAACTAGATCCCACCCTTTTACAGTGAAACCGATAAAATGCAACCGCAACTTCTACTCCAACAGTTTCTTTCCTCGCACTTCCCGACTGTGGAATTCTCTTCCACACGATTGCTTCCCCGACGGCTACAATCTTCAAGAGTTTAAATGTAAGGTCAATAGACACCTCCTAACACACTAACCTGCTCTCATTCTATCAAACACTCTTCCCATCTGCCCAACCCTCATCCTCGCTATCCCTACTCATCTGTCACCTTCCTCCTGACATTCCCTATGTCTAACCACTCTTTCTCTTTACCTTCCCCTATGTAGCCCCATGCGCAATAGTGGCAGTGGAATGCCTTGCTTGGGGTGAGATGATTAAAGAAAAAAAAGATACCAAAATTAGTTTTGTATTTGATGCCCGTTCAGAACGTCAAAAATGTCTAAATGTCTCAGAAGATTGACTTAGAAAGTATCATTGTAGTCATCGTGCAGAATGGTTCCTCAAACAGCTTGGGGAGCGGACATACGCAAGAAGTGCATTTGATCATACGCACAAAAGACAACTGTATGACAGGAGCTTACATAAGCGCCCTACCCATGAGAAAGAAGGCAGATATTTCTCACGCAAAAAATAAAGATCGGAAGACCAAGAAACTATATAACTTCCGCAGCCGAATTTAATTTTATGGAGTTCAGAAACAAAGAAACAGTTATATTACGTGTGAAATATTGAAATTTCTTACTAGATGTTACTAACAAAACGTTACAGATGACTGTGTGCACCATGGCAAAAAATAAGACAAAACGACAAAAGATGACAGAGAAAAAAAATGACAGAGCTAAATGACGAGCAAAGATAAAAAAAAACTGATAACAGAAAAATGACGAGTTAAGATAACAGAAAAAATAACTGCACTAAATCGAAAGTGAATGTCATAGAGGAAAAAAAGAGAGGAAAGTGTCAAGATATGATGAGAGAAAAGAGATAGCGGCAAAGTGATAAGCGAAGATGAGACAGAAGAAATGACTGCAAAGTGACATACAAAGATGAAAGAAAACAGATGACTGCAAGACGATAAGCGAAAATGCGACAGACAAAATGGCAGTGAAATGACAAGCGAAAATATGAGAAAAGAGATGACGGCAAAGTGAGAAGGGAAAATGTGAGAAATAAGATGGCGACAAAGTGACAATGGAAAATGAGAGGAAACAGATGGCAGCAAAGTGACAAGCGAGTATGTGAGAAAAGAGACGACAGCAAAGTGACAAGCGAAGATGTGAGAAAAGAGACGACAGCAAAGTGACAAGCGATGATGGGAGAAAAAAGACGACAGCAAAGTGACAAGCGAGGATGTGAGAAAAGAGACGACAGCAAAGCGACAAGCGATTATGGGAGAAAAGAGACGACAGCAAAGTGACAAGCGATGATGGGAGAAAAGAGACGACAGCAAAGTGACAAGCGGGGATGTGAGAAAAGAGACGACAGCAAAGTGACAAGCGAGGATGTGAGAAAAGAGACGACAGCAAAGTGACAAGCGATGATGGGAGAAAAGAGACGACAGCAAAGCGACAAGCGAGGATGGGAGAAAAGAGACGGCAGCAAAGTGACAAGCGAGGATGTGAGAAAAGAGACGACAGCAAAGTGACAAGCGATGATGGGAGAAAAGAGACGACAGCAAAGTGACAAGCGAGGATGTGAGAAAAGAGACGACAGCAAAGTGACAAGCGATGATGGGAGAAAAGAGACGACAGCAAAGTGACATGCGATGATGTGAGAAAAGAGACGACAGCAAAGTGACAAGCGATGATGGGAGAAAAGAGACGACAGCAAAGCGACAAGCGAGGATGTGAGAAAAGAGACGACAGCAAAGTGACAAGCTAGGATGTGAGAAAAGAGATGACAGCAAAGTGACAAGCGATGATGGGAGAAAAGAGACGACAGCAAAGCGACAAGCGATAATGGGAGAAAAGAGACGACAGCAAAGTGACAAGCGAGGATGTGAGAAAAGAGACGACAGCAAAGTGACAAGCGAGGATGTCAGAAAAGAGACGACAGCAGAGTGACAAGCGAGGGATTTGAGAAAAGAGACGGCAGCAAAGTGACAAGCGATGGTGGGAAGAGACAGCAAAAAGTGACAAGCGGGGATATGAAAAAAAAGACGATAGCAAAGTGACAAGCGTGGATGTGAGAAAAGAATGACAGCAAAGTGACAAGCGAGGATGTGAGAAAAGAGAGGACAGCAAAGTGACAAGCGAGATTTGAGCAAAGAGACGACAGCAAGTGACAAGCATGATGAGTAGGAGAAAAGAGACGACAGCAAAGTGACAAGCGATGATGGGAGAAAAGAACGACAGCAAAGTGACAAGCGAGGATGTGAGAAAAGAGACGACAGCAAAGTGACAAGCGATGGTGAGGAGAGAAAAGAGACGACAGCAAAGTGACAAGCGATGTGGTGGGAGAAAAGAGACGACAGCAAAGTGACAAGCGAGGATTTGAGAAAAGAGACGACAGCAAAGTGACAAGCGATGATGGGAGAAAAAGAGACGACAGCAAAGTAACAGGCGAGATGTGAGAAAAGAGACGACAGCAAAGTGACGATGATGGGAGAAAAGGAGACGACAGCAAAGTGACAAGCGGGGATGTGAGAAAAAAGACGACAGCAAAGTGACAAGTGAGGATGCAAGGAAAGAGACGACAGAGGTGACAAGCGACGATGGGATGAAAGACAGCAAAGTGACAAGCGATGATGGGAAGAGAAAAGAGACGACAGCAAAGTGACTAGCGAGGATGTGAGAAAAGAGACGACAGCAAAGCGACAAGCGATGATGGGAGAAAGAGACGACAGCAAAGCGACGAAGCGAGGATGTGGAAAAAGAGACGACAACAGAAGTGACAAGCGAGGATGTGAGAAAAGAGATGACAGCAAAGTGACAAGCGATGGGAAAAGAGACGACAGCAAAAGCGACAAGCGATAATAGGAGAATAAAGACGACAGCAAAGTGACAAGCGAGGATGGGAGAAAAGAGACGACAGCAAAGTGACAAGCGATGATGGGAGAAAGAGACGACAGCAAAGCGACAAGCGAGGATGGAGAAAAAGAGACGGCAGCAAAGTGACAAGCGAGGATGTGAGAAAAGAGACGACAGCAAAGGAAGTGACAAGCGATGATGGGAGAAAGAGACGACAGCAAAGTGACAATGAGGATGTGAGAAAAGAGACGTGAAAGTGACAAGCGATGATGGGAGAAAAGAGACGACAGCAAAGTGACGGCCGATGATGGGAGAAAAGAGACGACAGCAAAGTGACAAGCGATGATGGGAGAAAAGAAGACGACAGCAAAGCGACAAGCGAGGATGTGAGAAAAGAGACGACAGCCGGTGACAAGCTGGGATGTGAGAAAAGAGATGACGGCAAAGTGACAAGCGATGATGGGAGAAAGAGACGACAGCAAGCGGCAGCGACAAGCGATAATGGGAGAAAGAGACGACCTTGAAAGTGACAAGCGGATGTGAGAAGAGACGACAGCAAAGTGACAAGCGAGGGATGTGAGAAAAGAGACGACAGCAAAGAGAGAAGTGACAAGCGACGAGGATTTGAGAAAAGAGACAGCAAGTGACAAGCGATGGTGGGAGAAAAGATACGACAGCAAAAGTGACAAGCGGGGATGTAAGAAAAAAGACGATAGCAAAAAAGTGACAAGCGTGGATGTGAGAAAAGAGACGACAGCAAAGTGACAAGAAAGCGAGGATGTAGAAAAAGAGACGACAGCAAAGTGACAAGCGAGGATTTGAGCAAAGAGACGACAGCAAAGTGACAAGCGATGGTGGGAAAAGAGACGACGGCAAAGTGACAAGCGATGATGGGAGAAAAGAGACGACAGCAAAGTGACAAGCGAGGATGTGAAAGAGACGACAGCAAAGTGACAAGCGATGGTGGGAGAAAAGAGACGACAACAGAAGTGACAAGCGATGGTGGGAGAAAAAGACGACAGCAAAGTGACAAGCGAGGATTTGAAAGAAGACGACAGCAAAGTGACAAGCGATGATAGGAGGAAAAGAGACGACAGCAAAGTGACGAGCGAGTGAGAAAAGAGACGACAGCAAAGTGACAAGCGATGATGGGAGAAAAGAGACGACAGCAAAGTGACAAGCGGGGATGTGAGAAAAAAGGAACGACAGCAAAGTGACAAGTGAGGATGTGAGAAAAGAGACGACAGCAAAGTGACAAGCGACGATGGGATAAAAAGAAGACAGCAAAGTGACAAGCGATGATGGGAAAAGAGACGACAGCAAAGTGACCTGGCGGATGTTGTGAGAAAAGAGACAGCAGCAAAGCGACAAGCGATGATGGGAGAAAAAGAGACGACAGCGAAAAGTGACAAGCGGGGATGTGAGAAAAAAGACGACAGCAAAGTGACAAGCGAGGACTTGAGAAAAGAAACGACAGCAAAGTGACATGCGATGATGGGAGAAAAGAGACGACAGCAAAGTGACAAGCGGGGATGTGAGAAAAAAGACGACAGCAAAGTGACAAGCGAGGATGTGAGAAAAGAGACGACAGCAAAGTGACATGCGATGATGGGAGAAAAGAGACGACAGCAAAGTGACATGCGATGATGGGAGAAAAGAGACGACAGCAAAGTGACAAGCGAGGATTTGAGAAAAGAGACGACAGCAAAGTGACAAGCGATGGTGGGAGAAAAGAGACGACAGCAAAGTGACAAGCGATGATGGGAGAAAAGAGACGACAGCAAAGTGACAAGCGAGGATGTGAGAAAAGAGACGACAGCAAAGTGACATGCGATGATGGGAGAAAAGAGACGACAGCAAAGTGACATGCGATGATGGGAGAAAAGAGACGACAGCAAAGTGACAAGCGAGGATTTGAGAAAAGAGACGACAGCAAAGTGACAAGCGATGGTGGGAGAAAAGAGACGACAGCAAAGTGACAAGCGATGATGGGAGAAAAGAGACGACAGCAAAGTGACAAGCGGGAATGTGAGAAAAAAGACGACAGCAAAGTGACAAGCGAGGATGTGAGAAAAGAGACGACAGCAAAGTGACAATCGATGATGGGAGAAAAGAGACGACAGCAAAGGGACAAGCGATGATGGGAGAAAAGAGACGACAGCAAAGTGACAAGCGAGGATGTGAGAAAAGAGACGACAGCAAAGTGAGATGCGTTGATGGGAGAAAAGAGACGACAGCAAAGTGACAAGCGAGGATGTGAGAAAAGAGACGACAGCAAAGTGACAAGCGAGGATGTGAGAAAAGAGACGACAGCAAAGTGACAAGCGAGGATGTCCGAAAAGAGACGACAGCAAAGTGACAAGCGAGGATTTGAGAAAAGAGACGGCAGCAAAGCGACAAGCGATGGTGGGAGAAAAGAGACGACAGCAAAGTGACAAGCTAGGACGTGAGAAAAGAGATGACAGCAAAGTGACAAGCGATGATGGGAGAAAAGAGACGACAGCAAAGCGACAAGCGATAATGGGAGAAAAGAGACGACAGCAAAGTTACAAGCGAGGATGTGAGAAAAGAGACGACAGCAAAGTGACAAGCGACGATGGGATAAAAGAGAAGACAGCAAAGTGACAAGCGATGATGGGAGAAAAGAGACGACAGCAAAGTGACAAGCGAGGATGTGAGAAAAGAGATGACAGCAACGTGACTAGCGATGATGGGAGAAAAGAGACGACAGCAAAGCGACAAGCGAGGATGTGAGAAAAGAGACGACAGCAAAGTGACAAGCGAGGATGTGAGAAAAGAGATGACAGCAAAGTGACAAGCGATGATGGGAGAAAAGAGACGACAGCAAAGCGACAAGCGATAATGGGAGAAAAGAGACGACAGCAAAGTGACAAGCGAGGATGTGAGAAAAGAGACGACAGCAAAGTGACAAGCGATGATGGGAGAAAAGAGACGACAGCAAAGTGACAAGCGGGGATGTGAGAAAAAAGACGATAGCAGAGTGACAAGCGAGGATTTGAGAAAAGAAACGACAGCAAAGTGACATGCGATGATGAGAGAACAGAGACGACAGCTAAGTGACAAACGGGTATGTGAGAAAAAAGACGACAGCAAAGTGACAAGCGAGGATGTGAGAAAAGAGACGACAGCAAAGTGACATGTGATGATGGGAGAAAAGAGACGACAGCAAAGTGACATGCGATGATGGGAGAAAAGAGACGACAGCAAAGTGACAAGCGGGGATGTGAGAAAAGAGTCGACAGCAAAGTGACAAGCGATGATGGGAGAATAGAGACGACAGCAAAGTGACAAGCGAGGATGTGAGAAAAGAGACGACAGCAAAGTGACAAGCGATGATGGGAGAAAAGAGACGACAGCAAAGTGACAAGCGGGGATGTGAGAAAAAAGACGACAGCAAAGTGACAAGCGAGGATGTGAGAAAAGAGACGACAGCAAAGTGACAAGCGATGATGGGAGAAAAGAGACGACAGCAAAGTGACAAGCGGGGATGTGAGAAAAAAGACGATAGCAAAGTGACAAGCGAGGATTTGAGAAAAGAAACGTCAGCAAAGTGACATGCGATGATGAGAGAAAAGAGACGACAGCAAAGTGACACACGGGTATGTGAGAAAAAAGACGACAGCAAAGTGACAAGCGAGGATGCTGAGAAAAGAGACGACAGCAAAGTGGCATATGATGATGAAAGGAGAGAAAAGAGACGACAGCAAAGTGACATGCGATGATGGGAGAAAAGGGCGACAGCAAAGTGACAACAAGGATGTGAGAAAAGGTCGACAGCAAAGTGACAAGCGATGATGGGAAAAAGAGATGACAGCAAAGTGACAAGCGAGGATGTGAAGAGACGACAGCAAAGTGACAAGAAAGCGAGGATGTCAGAAAAAAAGACGACAGCAAAGTGACAAGCGAGGATGTGAGAAAGAGACGACAGCCAAGGCTGACAAGCGAGGATGTGAAAGAGACGACAGCAAAGTGACAGAAAGCGAGGATTTGAAAAAGACGGCAGCAAGCTGACAAGCGATGGTGGGAGAAAAGAGAAGACGACAGCAATGTGACAAGCGAGGATGTAAGAAAAAAGACGACAGCAAAGTGACAAGCGTGGATGTGAGAAAAGAGACGACAGCAAAGTGACAAGCGAGGATGCCAGAAAAGAGACGACAACAAAGTGACAATAAGGGGTTGAGCAAGAAGACGACCTTAGAAGTGACAAAGCGATGGTGGGAGAAAAGAGACGACAGCAAAGTGACAAGCGAGGATTTGAGAAAAGAGACGGCAGCAAAGTGACAAGCGATGATGGGAGAAAGAGACGACAGCAAAGTGACAGGCGAGGATGTGAGAAAAGAGACGACAGCAAAGTGACAAGCATTGATGAGAGAAAGAGACGACAGCAAAGTGACAAGTAGGATGTGAGAAAGGAACGACAGCAAAGTGACAAATGAAGGATGTGAGAAAGAGACGACAGCAAAGTGACAAGCGACGATGGGATAAAGAAGACAGCAAAGTGACAAGCGATGATGGGAGAAAAGAGAAGACAGCAAGTGACAAGCGAGGATGTGAGAAAGGAACGACAGCAAGAGTGATAGCGATGATGGGAGAAAAAGGGCAACAGCAAAGCGACAAGCGAGGATGTGAAAGAAGACGACAACAAGTGAAAAGCGAGGATGTGAGAAAAAGAGATGACAGCAAAAGTGACAAGCGATGATGGGAGAAAGAGACGACAGCAAAGCGACAAGCGAGGATGTAAGAAAAACGTGTAAAGTGACAAGCGTGGATGTGAGAAAAGAGACGACAGCAAGTGACAAGCGAGGATGTGAGAAAAGAGAGGACAGCAAAGTGACAAGCGAGGATTTGAGCAAAGAGACGACAGCAAAGTGACAAGCGATGGTGGGAGAAAGAGACGACAGCAAAGTGACAAGCGATGATGGGAAAAAAGACGACAGCAAAGTGACAAGCGAGGATGTGAGAGAAAAGAGACGACAGCAAAGCGACAAGCGAGGATGTGAGAAAAAAGACGACAGCAAAGTGACAAGTGAGGATGTGAGAAAAGAGACGACAGCAAAGTGACAAGCGACGATGGGATAAAAGACAGCAAAGTGACAAGCGATGATGGGAGAAAAAGAGACGACAGCAAAGTGACATGCGATGATGGGAGAAAGAGACGACAGCAAAGTGACAAGCGAGGATTTGAGAAAAGGGAACGACAGCAAAGTGACAAGCGATGGTGGGAGAAAGAGACGACAGCAAAGTGACAAGCGAGGATGTGAGAAAAGAGGACAGCAAAGTGACAAGCGAGGATTTGAGCAAAGAGACGACAGCAAAGTGACAAGCGATGGTGGGAGAAGAAAGAGACGACAGCAAAGTGACAAGCTTTGATGATGGGAGAAGAAGAGACGACAGCAAAGTGACAAGTGGGGATGTGAGGAAAAAGACGACGGCAAAGTGACAAATGAGGATGTGAGGAAAAGAGACGACAGCAAAGTGACAAGCGACGATGGGATAAAAAGAGAAGACAGCAAAGTGACAAGCGATGATGGGAGAAAGAAGACAGCAAAGTGACAAGCGAGGATGTGAGAAAAGAGACGACAGCAAAGTGAATAGCGATGATGGGAGAAAAGAGACGACAGCAGCAAAGCGACAAGCGAGGATGTGAGAAAAGAGACGACAGCAAAGTGAAAAGCGAGGATGTGAGAAAAGGAGATGACAGCAAAGTGACAAGCGATGATGGGAGAAAAAGAGACGACAGCAAAGCGACAAAAATGATGTAAGAAAAAAGACGATAGCAAAGTGACAAGCGTGGATGTGAAAGAAGACGACAGCAAAGTGACAAAGCGAGGATGTGAGGAAAAGAGAGGACAGCAAAGTGACAAGCGAGGATTTGAGCAAAGAGACGACAGCAAAGTGACAAGCGATGGTGGGAGAAAAGAGACGACAACAAAGTGACAAGCGGGGATGTGAGAAAAAAGACAACAGCAAAAAGTGACATGCGATGATGGGAGAAAGAGACGACAGCAAAGTGACATGCGATGATGGGAGAAAAGAGACGACAACAAAGTGACAAGCGAGGATTTGAGAAGAAAGAGACGACAGCAAAGTGACAAGCGATGGTGGGAGAAAGAGACGACAGCAAAGTGACAAGCGATGATGGGAGAAAAGGGTGACAACAAGTGACAAGCGGGGATGTGAGAAAAAAGACGACAGCAAAGTGACAAGCGAGGATGTGAGAAAAGAGACGACAGCAAAGTGACAAGCGATGATGGGAGAAAAGAGACGACAACAAAGTGACATGCGATGATGGGAGAAAGAGACGACAGCAAAGTGACAAGCGACGATGGGATAAAGAAGACAGCAAGTGACAAGCGATGATGGGAAAAGAGGAAGACAATGAAAGTGACAAGCGAGGATGTGAGAAAAGAGACGACACGAGCAAAGTGACTAGCGATGATGGGAGAAAAGAGACGACAGCAAAGCGACAAGCGAGGATGTGTGAGAAAAGAGACGACAGCAAAGTGGCAGGATGTGAGAAAAGAGATGACAGCAAAGTGACAAGCGATGATGGGAGAAAAGAGACGACAGCAAACCGACAAGCGATAATGGGAGAAAAGAGACGACAGCAAAGTGACAAGCGAGGATGTGAGAAAAGAGACGACAGCAAAGTGACAAGCGATGATGGGAGAAAAGAGACGACAGCAAAGTGACAAGCGGGGATGTGAGAAAAAAGACGATAGCAAAGTGACAAGCGAGGACTTGAGAAAAGAAACGACAGCAAAGTGACATGCGATGATGGGAGAAAAGAGACGACAGCAAAGTGACAAGCGGGGATGTGAGAAAAAAGACGACAGCAAAGTGACAAGCGAGGATGTGAGAAAAGAGACGACAGCAAAGTGACATGCGATGATGGGAGAAAAGAGACGACAGCAAAGTGACAAGCGAGGATTTGAGAAAAGAGACGACAGCAAAGTGACAAGCGATGGTGGGAGAAAAGAGACGTCAGCAAAGTGACAAGCGATGATGGGAGAAAAGAGACGACAGCAAAGTGACAAGCGGGGATGTGAGAAAAAAGACGACAGCAAAGTGACAAGCGAGGATGTGAGAAAAGAGACGACAGCAAAGTGACAAGCGATGATGGGAGAAAAGAGACGACAGCAAAGTGACATGCGATGATGGGAGAAAAGAGACGACAGCAAAGTGACAAGCGATGGTGGGAGAAAAGAGACGACAGCAAAGTGACAAGCGGGGATGTAAGAAAAAAGACGACAGCAAAGTGACAAGCGAGGATGTGAGAAAAGAGACGACAGCAAAGTGACAAGCGAGGATGTGAGAAAAGAGACGACAGCAAAGTGACAAGCGAGGATTTGAGCAAAGAGAGGACAGCAAAGTGACAAGCGATGGTGGGAGAAAAGAGACGACAGCAAAGTGACAAGCGATGATGGGAGAAAAGAGACGACAGCAAAGTGACAAGCGAGGATGTGAGAAAAGAGACGACAGCAAAGTGACAAGCGATGGTGGGAGAAAAGAGACGACAGCAAAGTGACAAGCGATGGTGGGAGAAAAGAGACGACAGCAAAGTGACAAGCGAGGATTTGAGAAAAGAGACGACAGCAAAGTGACAAGCGATGATGGGAGAAAAGAGACGACAGCAAAGAGACAGGCGAGGATGTGAGAAAAGAGACGACAGCAAAGTGACAAGCGGGGATGTGAGAAAAGAGACGACAGCAAAGTGACAAGCGATGATGGGAGAAAAGAGACGACAGCAAAGTGACAAGCGGGGATGTGAGAAAAGAGACGACAGCAAAGTGACAAGCGAGGATTTGAGAAAAGAGACGACAGCAAAGTGACAAGCGATGGTGGGAGAAAAGAAACGACAGCAAAGTGACAAGCGATGGTGGGAGAAAAGAGAGGACAGCAAAGTGACAAGCGATGATGGGAGAAAAGAGACGACAGCAAAGTGACAAGCGGGGATGTGAGAAAAAAGATGACAGCAAAGTGACAAGCGAGGATGTGAGAAAAGAGACGACAGCAAAGTGACAAGCGATGATGGGAGAAAAGAGACGACAGCAAAGTGACATGCGATGATGGGAGAAAAGAGACGACAGCAAAGTGACAAGCGGGGATGTGAGAAAAGAGACGATAGCAACGTGACAAGCGAGGATGTGAGAAAAGAGACGACAGCAAAGTGACAAGCGATGATGGTAGAAAAGAGACGACAGCAAAGTGACAAGCGGGGATGTGAGAAAAAAGACGACAGCAAAGAGACAAGCGCGGATGTGAGAAAAAAGACGACAGCAAAGTGACAAGCGAGGATGTGAGAAAAGAGACGACAGCAAAGTGACAAGCGATGATGGGAGAAAAGAGACGACAGCAAAGTGACAAGCGAGGATTTGAGAAAAGAGACGACAGCAAAGTGACAAGCGATGGTGGGAGAAAAGAGACGACAGCAAAGTGACAAGCGATGATGGGAGAAAAGAGACGACAGCAAAGTGACAAGCGGGGATGTGAGAAAAAAGACGACAGCAAAGTGACAAGCGAGGATGTGAGAAAAGAGACGACAGCAAAGTGACAAGCGAGGACTTGAGAAAAGAGACGACAGCAAAGTGACAAGCGATGGTGGGAGAAAAGATACGACAGCAAAGTGACAAGCGATGGTGGGAGAAAAGAGACGACAGCAAAGTGACAAGCGAGGTTTTGAGAAAAGAGACGACAGCAAAGTGACAAGCGATGGTGGGAGAAAACATACGACAGCAAAGTGACAAGCGATGGTGGGAGAAAAGAGACGACAGCAAAGTGACAAGCGAGGATTTGAGAAAAGAGACGACAGCAAAGTAACAAACGAGGATGTGAGAAAAGAGACGACAGCAAAGTGACATGCGATGATGGGCGAAAAGAGAGACGACAGCAAAGTGACAAGCGAGGATTTGAGAAAAGAGACGACAGCAAAGTGAAAAGCGATGGTGGGAGAAAAGAGACGACAGCAAAGTGACAAGCGATGATGGGAGAAAAGAGACGACAGCAAAGTGACAAGCGGGGATTTGAGAAAAAAGACGACAGCAAAGTGACAAGCGAGGATGTGAGAAAAGAGACGACAGCAAAGTGACAAGCGATGATGGGAGAAAAGAGACGACAGCAAAGTGACATGCGATGATGGGAGAAAAGAAACGACAGCAAAGTGACTTGCGGGGATGTGAGAAAAAAGACGATAGCAAAGTGACAAGCGAGGATGTGAGAAAAGAGACGACAGCAAAGTGACAAACGATGATGGTAGAAAAGCGACGACAGCAAAGTGACAAGCGGGGATGTGAGAAAAAAGACGACAGCAAAGTGACAAGCGGGGATGTGAGAAAAAAGACGACAGCAAAGTGACAAGCGAGGATGTGAGAAAAGAGACGACAGCAAAGTGACAAGCGATGATGGGAGAAAAGAGACGACAGCAAAGTGACAAGCGAGGATGTGAGAAAAGAGACGACAGCAAAGTGACATGCGATGATGGGAGAAAAGAGACGACAGCAAAGTGACAAGCGAGGATTTGAGAAAACAGACGACAGCAAAGTGACAAGCGATGGTGGGAGAAAAGAGACGACAGCAAAGTGACAAGCGATGATGAGAGAAAAGAGACGACAGCAAATTGACAAGCGGGGATGTGAGAAAAAAGACGACAGCAAAGTGACATGCGATGAAGGGCGAAAAGAGACGACAGCAAAGTGACAAGAGAGGATTTGAGAAAAGAGACGACAGGAAAGTGACAAGCGATGGTGGGAGAAAAGATACGACAGCAAAGTGACAAACGATGGTGGGAGAAAAGAGACGACAGCAAAGTGACAAGCGAGGATTTGAGAAAAGAGACGACAGCAAAGTGACAAACGAGGATGTGCGAAAAGAGACGACAGCAAAGTGACATGCGATGAAGGGCGAAAAAGACGACAACAAAGTGACAAGCGAGGATTTGAGAAAAGAGACGACAGCAAAGTGACAAGCGATGGTGGGGGAAAAGAGACGACAGCAAAGTGACAAGCGATGATGGGAGAAAAGAGACGACAGCAAAGTGACAAGCGGGGATGTGAGAAAAAAGACGACAGCAAAGTGACAAGCGAGGATGTGAGAAAAGAGACGACAGCAAAGTGACAAGCGATGATGGGAGAAAAGAGACGACAGCAAAGTGACATGCGATGATGGGAGAAAAGAGACGACAGCAAAGTGACAAGCGATGGTGGGAGAAAAGAGACGACAGCAAAGTGACAAGCGGGGATGTAAGAAAAAAGACGACAGCAAAGTGACAAGCGAGGATGTGAGAAAAGAGACGACAGCAAAGTGACAAGCGAGGATTTGAGCAAAGAGACGACAGCAAAGTGACAAGCGATGGTGGGAAAAAAGAGACGACAGCAAAGTGACAAGCGATGATGGGAGAAAAGAGACGACAGCATAGTGACAAGCGAGGATGTGAGAAAAGAGACGACAGCAAAGTGACAAGCGATGGTGGGAGAAAAGAGACGACAGCAAAGTGACAAGCGATGGTGGGAGAAAAGAGACGACAGCAAAGTGACAAGCGAGGATTTGAGAAAAGAGACGACAGCAAAGTGACAAGCGATGATGGGAGAAAAGAGACGACAGCAAAGTGACAGGCGAGGATGTGAGAAAAGAGACGACAGCAAAGTGACAAGCGATGATGGGAGAAAAGAGACGACAGCAAAGTGACAAGCGATGATGGGAGAAAAGAGACGACAGCAAAGTGACAAGCGGGGATGTGAGAAAAAAGACGACAGCAAAGTGACAAGCGAGGATGTGAGAAAAGAGACGACAGCAAAGTGACAAGCGAGGATTTGAGAAAAGAGACGACAGCAAAGTGACAAGCGATGGTGGGAGAAAAGATACGACAGCAAAGTGACAAGCGATGGTGGGAGAAAAGAGAGGACAGCAAAGTGACAAGCGATGATGGGAGAAAAGAGACGACAGCAAAGTGACAAGCGGGGATGTGAGAAAAAAGACGACAGCAAAGTGACAAGCGAGGATGTGAGAAAAGAGACGACAGCAAAGTGACAAGCGATGATGGGAGAAAAGAGACGACAGCAAAGTGACATGCGATGATGGGAGAAAAGAGACGACAGCAAAGTGACAAGCGGGGATGTGAGAAAAGAGACGATAGCAACGTGACAAGCGAGGATGTGAGAAAAGAGACGACAGCAAAGTGACAAGCGATGATGGTAGAAAAGAGACGACAGCAAAGTGACAAGCGGGGATGTGAGAAAAAAGACGACAGCAAAGTGACAAGCGGGGATGTGAGAAAAAAGACGACAGCAAAGTGACAAGCGAGGATGTGAGAAAAGAGACGACAGCAAAGTGACAAGCGATGATGGGAGAAAAGAGACGACAGCAAAGTGACAAGCGAGGATGTGAGAAAAGAGACGACAGCAAAGTGACATGCGATGATGGGAGAAAAGAGACGACAGCAAAGTGACAAGCGAGGATTTGAGAAAAGAGACGACAGCAAAGTGACAAGCGATGGTGGGAGAAAAGAGACGACAGCAAAGCGACAAGCGATGATGGGAGAAAAGAGACGACAGCAAAGTGACAAGCGGGGATGTGAGAAAAAAGACGACAGCAAAGTGACAAGCGAGGATGTGAGAAAAGAGACGACAGCAAAGTGACAAGCGAGGATTTGAGAAAAGAGACGACAGCAAAGTGACAAGCGATGGTGGGAGAAAAGATACGACAGCAAAGTGACAAGCGATGGTGGGAGAAAAGAGACGACAGCAAAGTGACAAGCGAGGATTTGAGAAAAGAGACGACAGCAAAGTGACAAACGAGGATGTGAGAAAAGAGACGACAGCAAAGTGACATGCGATGAAGGGCGAAAAGAGACGACAGCAAAGTGACAAGCGAGGATTTGAGAAAAGAGACGACAGCAAAGTGACCAGCGATGGTGGGAGAAAAGAGACGACAGCAAAGTGACAAGCGATGATGGGAGAAAAGAGACGACAGCAAAGTGACATGCGATGATGGGAGAAAAGAGACGACAGCAAAGTGACAAGCGGTGATGTGAGAAAAGAGACGATAGCAAAGTGACAAGCGAGGATGTGAGAAAAGAGACGACAGCAAAGTGACAAGCGATGATGGGAGAAAAGAGACGACAGCAAAGTGACAAGCGGGGATGTGAGAAAAAAGACGACAGCAAAATGACAAGCGGGGATGTGAGAAAAAAGACGACAGCAAAGTGACAAGCGAGGATGTGAGAAAAGAGACGACAGCAAAGTGACAAGCGATGATGGGAGAAAAGAGACGACAGCAAAGTGACAATCGGGGATGTGAGAAAAGAGACGACAGCAAAGTGACCAGCGGGGATGTGAGAAAAAAGACGACAGCAAAGTGACAATCGAGGATGTGAGAAAAGAGACGACAGCAAAGTGACAAGCGAGGATGTGAGAAAAGAGACGACAGCAAAGTGACAAACGAGGATTTGAGAAAAGAGACGACAGCAAAGTGACAAGCGATGATGTGAGAAAAGAGACGATAGCAAAGTGACAAGCGAGGATTTGAGAAAAGAGACGACAGCAAAGTGACAAGCGATGATGGGAGAAAAGAGACGACAGCAAAGTGACAAGCGAGGATTTGAGAAAAGAGACGACACCAAAGTGACAAGCGATGGTGGGAGAAAAGAGACGACAGCAAAGTGACAAGAGAGGATGGGAGAAAAGAGATGACAGCAAAGTGACAATCGAGGATGGGAGAAAAGAGATGACGGCAAAATGACAGGCAAAAATGCGAAAAACACAGATGGCGGCAAAGTGACATGAGGAGATAAGAGTGGACAGATGGTGCTAAAGTGATATGAGAAGTTGAGATTGATGATATGCCAGCAAAGTGACCTGCAAAAATGATAGTGAAAAGATGACAAAGGAAAGTGACGCTTGATGCTGAGTGCGAACAGATGTCGGCAAATTGCCATTCGAAGCAAACAGAAAAGAGATGCCAGCGAATTGACATGCAAATCTGAAAAATAAGAGATGACAGCAATGTCACTTGCAAAGATGATAGAGGAAAGATGATAGAGGAAAGTGGCAATCGACAGTGGTAAAGAAAAAAGACAAAAGAAACTGGCAGGCGTAGATAACAGAAAATATGACGGCAGTGTAATTTGCTCAGATGGGAGGTAAGTGATCACGGCAAAGTGACATGCGAAGATGACACAGAAGAAATAACTGCAAAGTAACAGTAGAGGATAAGAAGGACGCGATCATGGCAAAGTTAGATGCAAAGATGAGAGAGAGATGCGATGACGGTAGTGTCTTAAGTGAAGATGAAAGAGAAGCGATGAAAGAAAAGTGACATGCGAAGATGAGAGTGAAAAAATGTCGGCAAAGTGACATTCGAAGACAAAAGTGAATAGATGAGTGAGGAAAGTGACAAGCGACTTTACCATCATGAGGTAAGTGACGTGCGAAAAAGAGAGTTAACAGACGGCGGCAAATTGACATGAGAAGATGAAAAAGAAAAGGTGCCGGCAAAATTACATGCGAAAATGATAGAGAAGAGATTGCATCAAAGCAACATGCAAAGATTATTAGAGTGGACAGATGTCGGCAATGTGACATGCAAAATGAGAGAGAACAGATGGCGGCAAAGTGATATGGGAAGATGAGAGAGAAAAGATGCTGACAAAGTTACAACGCGAAAATGAGAGAAGAGATGGCAGCATAGTGACATGAGAAGATTAGAGTGGACAGATGTCGGCAGAGCGACATGCGAAAATGAGAGTGAACAGATGGCGGCAAAATTACGTGTAAGAACGCGAGAGAAGAGATTTTTTTTTAATTGTATCACCCTGAGCAAGGCGGTAACGCCACTGATGTGCAGGGGGCTATATAATAGTGAAAAGATTGGAAAAGAGAAAGCCGGAAACAACTTCCTAAACAGGGAACAAGGGATGAGCCTCTTAACCTGTTCAATAGATGTGGGTGTAGTGTGAACCGGGCGATAGATAGATCTATCTACTCCAATTGAAAAAAAAAAAGAAACCAAAGTGAGAAGATTGGAAAAGGGAAAGCCGGAAACCACATCCTAAACAGGGAATAAGAGATGAGTCTCTTAACCTGTTCAATAGATGTGGGTGGAGTGTGAACCGGGCGATAGATAGATCTATCTACTCCAACTGAAAAAAAAAGAAACCAAAGTGAGAAGATTCGAAAAAGGAAAAGCCGGAAACCACTTCCTAAACAGGGATCAAGGGATGAGCCTCTTAACCTGTTCAATAGATGTGTGTGGAGTGTGAACCGGGCGATAGATAGATCTATCTACTCCAATTGAAAAAAAAAGAAACCAAAGTGAGAAGATTGGAAAAGGGAAAGCCGGAAACCACATCCTAAACAGGGAACAAGTGATGAGCCTCTTAACCTGTTCAATAGATGTGGGTGGAGTGTGAACCGGGCGTAATTTTCACAATAGTTCAAGTTGTTTTAATCTACTGCCAAAATCTGCAGTCTAATTTATATTTGATGCTGGCATTATTTGTTGTACAATTAATGAATAGTCACATGTCTCTTAGTGATGTAAATCTCCTTTGGAGTTTTGGAAATTGTAAGTAATAGATTATACTGAGAGAGGCTTAAAAACATCACATTAATGTTTTCTTTAGGTGGTGCAAGTGGCTTAAAGATTAACAATATAAAAAAAATGGAATTTACAAGTCAGATTCAAATTTCTTGCTGAGACAGGAAAAGCATGAATCCGCCATTTTCTATTCAGTTAAATATCAAAGTAAACTGAATTCTCTGGATGTGAAGGCAACCAGTTGAAGAGAAGGAGAATTCTGAATTCAAAGCAGGATTCCAACCCAGGTAAAGAAGGCAGATTGGGCATGCGACTAGCAACTCCACTCTGTAAAACCTACCTGCTACTGAAATCATGGCAGCATCACCAGGGGAAGGTGTGGCCTGATGCCCCACAAAGGAACAGAACAAATAGATGGCGGCAATGTGACATGGGAAGTGAGTGTGTGAAAAAAGTTATAACGACAGCATTGCATGCAGAAGATATGAGAGAAGTGACGGAGGCAACATGACATGCGCATAAGAGGGAGAAGAGTTTTGGCGGCAATGTGACATGGAAAGATGTCAGAGAAGTGATGACGGCAAGACGACATGCTATTTGAGAGAGAAGAGATGACGCTAATGTGACATTCGAAGATGACAGAAATGAGATGAGGACAAGTGACATACGAAGATGAGAGAGAAGTTTTGACAGCAATGTGACTAGCGAAGATGAGAGAAGATTTTGCGACAAGTATCGTGTGAAAATAAGAAAAAAGATAACAGAGGAATGTGACAAATGAAGATGGTAGAAAATATTTGACGTGAAAAATGACAAGGGAAGACGAGAGAAAAGAGATAACAGAAAACTGACAAGTAAAACGAGAGGTGACTGGACACATGTGAATGGAGAATAAAAGGAAAAAAAATTAATGTCAAATCTTTGCTCGAGACGAACTAGTATAGTTAAATCAGAGCGAAGGAATTTCCCGCCGTCACCGGCTCACTTGGGACAGTTCTGCCGTAGAAAAATTGAAGAATTTAGAATTTTAAGATTGGAGAGATTAAGATCTCGAGATTGCGGAAATCTTCAAGAATATTCTTGTGCATTTCTCTATCCACAGCCCATATGTACAATTTCGAAAATTAATCTCCACAGGGATGTGCGTTGTGGTGCAGTGGATATCGGCTTGGAACGAGAAATCGGGGGAGCCGAGTTCAAATTCCAGTTGAATCCATTGCATTCACTTACGCGCAAATACCCTTGGGAAAGGTATTAATCCGTCTCTTCCTTCCAGTAATGGGTTAAATAACAGAACAGACTGGGTTCTATAGCCTTGGCTGGCAACCAGTCTACCGCAGAAAGCAATAGCAACCTACTGCGGGATAATCTTCTGCCCAGTCAGTCATGTATCTTTCGAGACATGATCGCCCAAGCGTGTATCATGTATGGTACTTAACTGACTGAATCGCCTCAGACTAAAGCCAAGTTCTACTCGCTTGAATGGTTGACGCAACGCAATCATCTAACAACCATTCTTCTAATTTGACTTGTGTTACTCAAAGTGTTATAGTGGAACACCTGTCATCCCTCGAGAATAGAATGCTCTACTTTATAAAAGACGGTAACGAGCGGTACTCTGCTTCCGAGCAGAGAGCACAAACCTAGTAGTGGTTCCGCCGAAGGGTAGAACCACGACTGGGTAAAAAATAGACAGAGATTTTTTTTGGCCTGGCTATATGGTCGGGAATACCCACTATAAAATGACCATGTGTCACATCTGGACATGCGTGGGAAGGCTAGTAAATACAAAAACGTCTTAGGCATTCACCTGAAGACGCTATGACACTGTCAGCACTCTGCCTTCGGGTAGAGGGCGCTCTCTGCCACCGAGCAGAGAGTACGAACACAGTCGTGGTTCCGCCGAAGGGTAGAACCACGACTGGGTAAAAAATAGACAGAGATTTTTTGGCCTGGCTATATGGCCGGGAATACCCACTATAAAATGACCATGTGTCACATCTGGACTTGTGTGGGAAGGCTAGTAAATACAAAAACGTATTAGGCATTCGCCTGACTGCTCTGTGACACTGTCTGCCCTCTGCCTTCGGTTAGAGGGCGCTCTCTGCTTCCGAGCAGAGATCACAAACCCAGTCGTGGTTCCTCCGAAGGGTAGAACCACGACTGAGGAAAAATAGACAGAGATTTTTTGGCCCGGGTATATGGCCTGGAATACGCACTATAAAATGGTCATGTGACATATCTGGACTTGCGTGGGAAGGCTAGTAAATACAAAAACGTCTTAGACATTCGCCTGATTGCTTTATGACACTGTCAGCCCTCTGCCTTCGGTTAGAGGGCGCTCTCTGCTACCGAGCAGAGAGCACAAACCCAGTCGTGGTTCCGTAGAAGGGTAGAACCACGACTGGGGAAAAATAGACAGACATATTTTGGCCCGGCTATATGGAAGGGAAGATCCATAATAAAATGTCCATGTGTCACATCTGGCCTTGCGTGGGAAAGCTAGTAACTACGAAAACGTCTTAGGCATTCGCCTGACTATTCTGTGACACTGTCAGCACTCTGCCTTCGTGTAGAGGGCGCTCTCTGCTTCCGAGCAGAGAGCACAAACCCAGTCGTGGTTCCGCCGAAGGGTAGAACAACGACTGGGGAAAAATAAACAGATTTTTTTTTGCCTGGCTATATGGCCGGAAAGACCCACTATAAAATGACCATGTGTCACATCTGGCCTTGCGTGGGAAGGCTAGTAAATACAGAAAATGTCTTAGGCGAAGGCATTCACGATTCAATAGTCGCTTTCGCTCCAACCCCTGGCTTGCCTAGATGTGTATTATTGTTAATTGTACCTTATTACAATAAATCTGTATTTCTTATTCCTGGTGTGGAGTTCCATTCTTCAACTGATAATTTTATACTGTATTCCTTTTCGGGATATATCTCAAAAATAAATATCCTATATGGAAGTTGAGATATTTGTTTATCTCAATCACCAATCGACATCCATGGTTGAGGTTAAAGTCGAGATAAAATCAATTTCAAATGCAGATTTTCTAAGATTCTCAGTTTGAATCTTTCTCCTTTTTTATTTTTTTATTTATTTTCGTTTTTGTTATTTTTAATAGTAATAATAATAATAGTCATCACATTTATATGTATCTTTTGGAAAAAGATATCAAAATGAGCAAACAAATATATGGATCAAGTTTATGGAAGGCCTAAAATATGTGACGTAGAAAGTCATATTCATGGGTACTTCTCGCATTTTACGATGATTTCTCAAAATGCAATGAATGCATTTACATGGAGGTTTATTTCTGATTGCACGGTATCTAGTCTGTTTGTATCTTCTTCGGATACAAATGACAAATATTGTCTAATGAAGTTTCTGCTTAAGACTTGAGAGTAACTAATAATATAAAAAACAATAGAAAATAATAATAATAATAATAATAATAATAATAATAATAATAGTTAATACTCATCGATGGTTACGTGCATCTGGATTAAAGTCTGAAACTGAAGACTTTATTCTTGCTGCGCAAGACCAAAGTCTTTTCACTAGGAACTTTCAGGCAAATATTATACAAAATAATGTAGATCCAAAATGCAGGTTCTGTAATAAATACCAAGAAACAATAGACCATCTGATCTCAGGATGTTCTGTACTTGCCCCAAATAAATATAAAAAACGTCACGATAGAGTGGGGCAATATTTACATTGGACAATGTGCAAACACTATGCAAAAATATGTAAACAAACACTGGTATGAATATCACCCAGCACCGGTTACAGAAATAGAAGATGTCGCCATTCTATGGGATTACACCATCTATACATAGAGCAAAATTGAAGCAAATAGGCCAGACATTATTGTTAAAACCAGAAAGGAAAAACTTGCCTATTAATTGATGTGGCTTGTCCGGTGGATTGTAAGATAACAACCAAGGAATTCGATATACTGTCAAAATATAAAGACCTAGAAATTGAAATAGAAAACAAAATGTGGCAACTGAAAACAAGTATCGTACCATTGATTGTGGGTGCACTTGGAATGATAAAAAATGGAACAAAACAACACATTGAAAGAATCCCTGGAAACCACAGCTTAAGAGATATACAAAAAATTGTCTTGCTAAGTACAGCCCACCCACTAATGAGAACTTTGTCTAGGTAACACCAGGGATGTTAGAGAGATATGAAAAAACATGAAATGGAGTCATAACAACACACCATGACCTGCCTTAGGTCTTTCCGCAGATTTGGTAGGTAGTGCGACCATAGCAGAAATCAATTTATAATGAAAAATGACATAATAATAATAATAATAATAATAATAATAATAATAACCTATATATTCGCGTATTAGGCGACTTCTTGTATCGTAATATATATGAATTTTAACACCTCCAGAAAAAATCTACCGGTTAATAATGCAACCAGTCACCGACAATATGATTTTTAACTTCGTCAAAAACAGTACCTATGTATTCCACGGCTCTATATACTGTATTTACGTTAAATAATATCATAAAACTCGAACCATACTCGTCTATGTAATTATATATACTATTATAGATAATTTTCTTCACCAAAACACAAGAACAAAATGCGTTTTCTTATTGATATGGCCTCTTTGAAGATCTTCAAAACTATCAAAATACAAGGATCTTGAAGTGGAAATTTAAAACAATGTGGTACATGAGGACATCAATAATAGCTTGTAGTTGGAGCCCTCAGATTGTTTGAAACAGATTCTAATAAACTCATTGAAGGGCTTCCTATTAGACACTGCTTTCAAGAAATATAAAATATTGCGTTCACAATACAGCTCACATATTTTGAAGAGCTTTATATTTGTGAAATGTATGTGACCTTTGGGTTTTTGGCTATTTAAAATAAAAGAATTAGTGAAAAATGTCATGAAGCCATTTCTGACATCAGGTTTCTGGTTGGAACCTGGGAATAAAATTGTTATTCACTTACGTGCCATATATGATACACGCTTGGGCGATTATGTCTCGAAAGAGGCATGGCTTACTAGGCAGAGCATTTTCCGGCAATAGGTTGCCATTGCTTTCTGCGGTAGACTAGTTGCCAACTAAGGCTATAGAACACAATCTGTCCTGTTATTTAACCTATAACTTGAGGGAGAACAGACGGATTAATACATTTCCCACGGGTATTTGTGTTTAAGTGAATGCAATGAATTCAACAGGAATTCGAACTCGGCTCTACCGTTTTCTTGTTCCGAGGCGATATCCACTGCACCACAATGCACATCTTCAAAGGAAATAATCGTGACAATAGTGATAATAACCAAAATGATTGACGTAACACTTACAATAATTTTCAGCACTTAGAAGAGTACAATTTCAGAAAAGAAAAAGAAAAGAAACAACACTGTATTTGACAATGTTAATCAATATTTCAACAGAATGTCTGTTTTCTTCGAGTTATATTTTTATTTTATTTTCAAGAATAAAAATATATAAATCGACCAAAAAATTTTAAGTCTTTGTACAAATGTTGCTTGTTTTTTTATCTTACAAGACAAGCAACGTTTGCACTAAAGACTGACAATTTTTTGTATATTTAGATATCTTTATACTTAAGAAGACAGTCATACTGTCCAAATATTGTTTAACATTGTCAGTGTGTTTTCTTTTCTTGTCCTTTTCATAAGTTGCGCTCTTAAGTGATATAATAATAATAATAATAATAATAATAATAATAAGAAGAAGAAGAAGAAGAAGAAGAAGAAGAAGAAGAAGAAGAAGAATTCAACAATAAAAGAAGGCAGTAAATAAAACAAGATTTACATTTAGTAAATTCTGTAGAAAAGCAAAACAGAAGCCAAAGAACCAACTATTGCGGAAAAAAAAAAAAACGAGAAAGAAAGCCAAGGATAAAACACTAAAACAGATGAAACAGCGCTGGCAAGACAAACCTCTGCATGGCCAATATCCAGAACGTGCTAATAAATACAATGTTGATAAAGTTAATACTCATCGATGGTTACGTGCATCTGGATTAAAGTCTGAAACTAAAGACTTTATTCTTGCAACGCAAGACCAAGGTCTTTTCACTACGAACATTCAGGCAAATATTATACATAATAGTGTGGATCCAAAATGCCGGTTCTGTGATAAATAACAAGAAACAATAAACCATCTGATCTCAGGATGTTCTGGCCCAAATGAATTTAAAAAAACGTCACGATATAGTGGGGCAATATATACATTGGACAATGTGCAAACACTATGCAAAAATATGTAAACAAACACTGGTATGAATATCACCCAGCACCGGTTACAGAAACAGAAGATGTCACCATTCTATGGGATAACACCATCTACACAGACAGAAAAATTGAAGCAAATAGGCCGGATACTATTGTTAAAACCAGAAAGAAAAACTTGCTTATTAATTGATGTGGCTTGTCCGGCGGATTGTGACATAACAACCAAGGAATTCGAAAAACTGTCAAAATACAAAGACCTGGAAATTGAAATAGAAAAATGTGGAAATTGAAAACAAGTATCGTGCCAGTGATAGTAGGTGCACTTGGAATGATAAAAAATGAAACAAAGCAACACATTGAAAAATCCCTGGAAAACCTAGCTTGAGAGATATTCAAAAATTGTCTTGTTGAGTATAGCCCACACATTAAGAAGAACTTTGTCTATGTAACGCTGGGGATGTTAGGGGAGATAGAAAAAACATGAAATGGAGCCATAACAACACACCACGACCTGCCTTAGGTCTTCCCGCAGATTTGGTAGGTAGTGCGACCATAGCAGAAATAGAAATTTGATGAAAAATGACAACATAATAATAAAACATACCTCTATGGTGTATGTGGAAAACTTGAACATGGTAAATACTGGTTAGACTAAATCTTACAATATTTCAACCGTGCCAGAAATCGGTGTCTGAGCCCAAATCAAAAACAAGTATTTCAAATACATATTTTTGTAAAGTGAGGAGGTTTAGCGATCCCATTTCAAAAAATTGGGACGACGACATTAGTGTCTTCACCTTTCCTCTTTTGTTTTTTTCCTTGTACACTTCTGGAATACGTCTTTGGCGATCCCCTTACGTCTTCGGATCTCGATGTCACACTTTCCGTCCTTTGTTGGGGATGAGTGCAATTTCAGCAAAGAAAAAGAAAAGAGATAACGCAGTATTTGACAATGTTAATATTTCATCAGAACGTCTGTTTTCTTCGAGTTATATTTTTATTTTAATTTAAAGATTAAAAATATATAATCTACAAAAAATTAAAAAGTCTTTGAACAAATGTTGCTTGTTTTTCATTACAAGACGAGAAACGTCTGTACAATAATATTTTTGTAGATTTATATATGTTTATGCTTTAAGAAAACAAACATATTGTTAAAATATTGTTTAGCATTTCCAGTGTGCTTTGATCTACGTTTTCTTTTATAAAATCGTGCTCTTAAGTGGTGTAATAATAATAATGACAGAGTCAGTTAAGTGCCATAGGTAATACACGCTTTGGCTGATCATGTCTCGAAAGAGGCATGACTGACTGGGTAGAAGGTTATGCCGTAGTAGATTGCCATTGCTTTTTGCCGTAAACTAGTTTCCGACCAAGTCTATAGAACCCAATTTATCATATTATTTAATCCATAACTGGAAGGAAACCCAATCTGTCCTGTTATTTGACTCATAGCTAGAGGGGGAAGTGATGTATTATATTATTAAGTAGTAATTAGTGGGGGATTAGTTTATTACTTTAAAACAATATAAAACGGATTCCCCACTTTATGCCCAGTAGAATCCTTAATCACGTTTTCAACTATTATATTCAGTCAGTCAGTTAACTGCCATATGTGATACACGCTTTGGGCGATCATGTCTCGAAAGAGTCATGACTGACTGAGCAGAAGGTTATCCCACAGTAGGTTGCCACTGCTTCCTGCGGTAGATTGGTTGTCAAATAAGGCTATAGAACCCAATCTATCTTATTATTTAATCCATAACTGGAGGGAAGAGACTGATCATTACCTTTTTCAAGGGTACTTGTGCGTAAGTAAATGCAAGGGATTCAACTGGAATTCGAACTTGGCACACCGATTTGTCGTTCCGAGTCGATATCCACTGCACACACAACGCACATACAAATAATAATACACTGACATTAAAAATGAGACTGACTTTCGGATTGAGTTTACCAGAATGTGGGACGTTCTGACCACTACTGTCCTAGCTTTTACTGGATCGTTGGAGTTTGTAAAATCGACCAACATTAAGGAATAATGCGTATTACCCTATCGCTTCAGGAGTCTGCGTTGCTTGGTTCTGCGAAAAGGAGGTCATTTGTTTGAGATCGTAAAGCTTGATGAAGAACACCAATAAATCAAAATATTTAGTTGAAAACAGAACACGAGATATTTATAAAAAGAACAAAAACAAGGAAAAGAAGAAGTATAACAACAACAAAGATATGAGAACAGAATGCAGGTAAAAGGATAAGATCGACATATGTAATGACTGTCAGTTGAAGAGAAACATCCTGGCAGGGTATCGAAAAAAACTTTTCCTGAAGCAGCCAAGGTAAAAAAAAACTGGTAAAACACTGAATAAAAGTTAGTTTAAACGGAGTGGATAAACGACCTGAAGGTCTTTATAACTGAGCTCAAACCCAGAATAAATATTAATTTGAAAGGAGTGGGCAAACGCCCTGAAGGTCTTTATAACTGAGCTCAAACCCTGAATAAAAATTCATTTGAACGGAGTGGGTAAACGACCTGAAAGTCTTTATAACTGAGTTCAAACTGCAAGGTTACGCGCTTATTTTAGAAATGCTTGTCATTCATATACCCGACATACTTCCATCGGTTCTTTAATGCCGTCAAGATGAATAGAATATATAATTATTTGTCAGTTTGTAGATCAAGTTTCATTGACGCATTTTTTAAAGAGGATTTTCTCGAGTGTTAAATGCATTGCTGGTCATACATATTTTTTCTCAAATATGTATTGATGGTAATATTTTTTTTCAAAAATATATTGTTGGTATTTTTATTTTAAAAATCTATTTTTATATTTTTATAGTGTTTTGACCCAATTTTGGAGATAACTTTTTGCCCATTGCTGGGACCCTAACAGTTGTTACCACGCCGAGTCAGAGTGCACCTAGGAACAACATCAATTAAAAGATGATTCGACGCTCATCAAATCCTCTCGATCATAGACCTTGCTACCAGGTGTATTTTATCGTTATATCCAGGATGCATCATGGGCAGTATAGTGGGTTTAGTAAATATGTACCCCAGTCATCGATTTGGCTGTTTTTAGTGGCCATAATATCAAGGTCAAAGTAATTGACAAGCTAAAGAAAGACATTTACCTCCAGACTGAAGTTACGAGAAAATAGGACGTTCAGGCTACTACTGTCGCAGTTGGAAAAAAGGATGGCTACACTCAGTCAGTCAGTTAAGTGCCATACGTGATACACGTTTTGGGCGATCATGTCTTGAAAGAAACATGAGTGACTAGTAGATTATCATTACTTTCTGCTGTAAACTGGTTGCCAGCCAAGGCTATAGAACCCAATCTGCCCTGTTATTTAACACATAATTGGAAGAAAGAGACGGATTCTCAAGAGTAATTGCGCGTAAGTGAATGCAAGGAATTCGACTGGAATTCGAACTTGGCTTTCCGATTTCTCATTCCGAGCCGATATCGACTGTACCACAACGCACACCCGCATGGCTACACTAATGATCATAAAATAGTACGTTGGTGAAATCGGAATAAATCCTACGATTCCGTCGCTTCAGATGTCTGCATTGCTTGGCACATCACATATTCTTCGAAAGGTGTTTCCTGTCTGAAAAGTTACTTGACAGAGATCACTCATAATGCAAAATCTCTGGCTGAAAGCGAAAACAAAAAAACCTGCGAATGAAGAAAATTAATAATAATAATAATAATAATAATAATAATAATAACACTGCTTGCTAACTAGAAACTACCAAGTACACATACTGAAAAATTGCGTTAATCCAAAATGCGGATCATGTGATGAATATCCAGAAATAACAGATCATCTTGTACCAAGTTGCACAGTGATAGGACCAACTGAATACAAAGCTTGGTATGAGGGGGTCAATATCTGCACTGGAAAATATTGAACATTTTCTTTTTTTTTAAAATCATATCACCCCGAGCAAGGCGGTAAGGCCACTGATGGGCAGTGGGCTAGGTAAGAGTGAAAAGATTGGAAAAGAGAAAGCCGAAAACCACATCCTAAACAAGGAACAAGGGATGAGCCTCTTCACTTGTTCAATAGACGTGGGTTGAGTGTGAACCGGGCGTTAGTTTAGTCTATCTACTCCAATTGAAAGAAAAAAAAATAGAAAAAGGAGTGAAAACATTGGAAAAGAGAAAGCCAAGAATCACATCCTAAACAGGGAACAAGGGATGAGCCTCTTCACCTGTTCAATAGACGTGGGTTGAGTGTGAACTGGGCGATAGTTTACGGGAAGAAAATTGCATGAACTGGTATAAACGTTATCCAGACCGCATTACAAAGATTGTAAGAATGTTATGGGACTTTACAATAAACACAGATAGAAAAGGAAAAGCTAATCATACGGATACTGAGATTTAGTCAGTCAGTTAAATGCCATACGTGATACACGCTTTGGACGAGCATGTCTCGAAAGAGACATCACTGACTAGGAAGAGGATTATCCCACAGTAGGTTACCATTGCTTTCTGCAGTAGACCGGTTGCCGGCCGAGGCTATAGAACACAATATGTCCTGTTATTTGACTCATAGCTAGAGGGGAAAGAGATGTATTATATTATTACATAGTAATTAATGGGGGATCAGTTTATTACTTCATAACAATATAAAAATGATCCCCCACTTTATACCTAGTAGAATCCTTAAACACGTTTCCAACGATTATATTCAGTCAGTCAGTTAAGTGTCATACATGATTCACGCTTTGGGCGATCATGTCTCGAAAAAGACATCACTGACTGGGCAGAAGATTAGGTTGCCATTGTTTTCTGCTGTTGGCTGGTTGCCAGCCAAAACTATAGAACCCAATCTGTCCTATTATTTAGTCCATAACTACTGGGAAGAGACGGATTAATACCTTTCCCAAGGGTATTTCTGCTTAAGTCAACTGGAATTCGAACTCGGCACACCGATTAGTCGTGCCGAGTCGATATTTACGGCACCACAATACACATCCATAAATTTATGACTAGCAGCGGTGGGATTCGAACCAACATCTCTGAAGAGACTGATACCTAAAAGCACTTCTTAAACCGCTCCACCACACTTAAAGACCGCATAAGCTGGATGTGATTTCTTATTGATAAGCCAGTCCCTACAAATTGTAATGCATGATTGAAGACAAAAAAACATTCTTCTATGCAAGGATCGTGAAAGGATCGTGAAAGGAAAATCTCAAAATTTTGGCACATAAGGACACCAAAACCCCTAGTTGTATTTGGAGTTCACGGATGAATTGAAAAAATTTCCAATAGATCATTGAAGGAACTTCTTTGCCTTTAAGAAATTTAAAAATGTACTCACAAGTACTGCTCACACATTAGAAATAGTTTTATCTATTCAAATTGTGTGTGATATTATTGTTTTACTAGCCGGCGTTGCTCGGGTGTAATGAAAGCTTTAAAACTAATCCATGGTCCTGGAGCTCAGACTCTTTGGACGGTGGCACGAAAGACTAAAAAGCAATAGTTGTTTCCAGTTAAAGCAAAACCGTAGACTGAATGAAAAATGAATGGATGTAAGTCAAATTTTGATTTCCTGGTATCGATATCAAATAAGTTTTTTTCGTCGTAAACTGAATTTTGAAGGCTAAATAAGTCCTCTGGGTAAATGGTATCATGACTGAGACTAAGAACTACAATTATACCTACTTAGAGTCCAACCCGAAGCAAAAACTAAAATAAAAGGGCTGAAAAAAAAATACAGACATACAGACAGATAAACAGACACACACACAAACATCTTGCCTTTTATATATATATATATATATATATATATATATATATATATATGTATATGTATATATTATCGATTTTCCGCACTATTGTAAGAACTGCAACCTTGAAACTTCTGAATATCGTTTCTTATGTCTTTGTCTATGAGTGTATCAACTTTGATTAAATTCGAACCACTCCTTCTATATCCCGATTTTTTCGATTATCGATTTTCGATATTTATCGGGGGTATCTCGACACAAAACCTAGATAAGAACACTCGCAGACACTTATAGTACAACTGTGTAAATTTTCAAGAAAATCAGTTCAGCCGTTTCGGAGTCTCTAGGTAATGGATACACACACAGACAAAGTTCCATTTTTTTTTTTTTTTATAAGCGTTTCACCCCGAGCAAGGCATGTCACTGCCACTACTGTGCAGGGGGCTACGTAGAGTGGAGAAAGGCTGATTAAATATAGGAAATAACAGAGGATGGGTGATAGGCGGGTGAGGATACCGAGAATGAGGGTTGGGTAGATGAGAGTGTTGTGAGAATAGTTGGGAGTTAGTGTGATAGGAGGTGTCTATTGACCCTACATTTAAACACCTGGAGATTGTAACTTTATAAATAAGTTTAGATTAGATTACATAGATCACTTTCCACGTTTTACTGAACGTTTTCGTATTAAATAAAAACAAAGGAAATCGAGAGGGAATGAAGAAATAAAAAAAAAAGAATGAAATTCCTTGATACGTGGCTAAAGTAACAGATATCAGCACGGATTCTGGGAGAGTGTGTCGAGTTCAATTGCGCCTCTACGTCTTCATGAATAATTCCTCATCCCAGAAAGCAGAAACGTTGTGGAGTAATGATTTAAAAAAATAACAAAGAAAACAAAACAAAGATGGGGATAGTGAACTGCATGTAAATAATGTCAAATGGAATACTGCTGTCAAATTATTGTTGGGAGCAATATACTGCGCCTCCTCGGCCTTACCCTCTCTTCCGATCTCAAGTGGAACCATTACATTGAGTCAATAGCTAAATCCACTGATAGGAAGGTTGGGTCACTGTGTCGGGCCAGGATGTTTTTTCCGCCTGAATTCATCTTGAAGATATACAAATCAACCATCCGTCCGTGCATGGAGTACTGCTGTCATATATGGTCAGGCGCCCCCGCTGTTCATCTCAGTGTTCTTGACAGGCTCCAAAGGGGAATCTGTCATGTGATATGTACCGACTTGGCGGTTCGCTTTCTCACAGTTGGGATGTGGCTTCCTTCTGTTTGTTCTGTAAATATTTTCATGGCTTCTGCTCCTACGAACTTAGGTCACTGGTTCCCTTGCCACAGGAGTTTACAGGCTGGCAACTGGATGCGACCCATTCACAGTTAGATTAACCAAATTCAGACAACAATTGTACTGCATCAGCTTGTTTTCTTGCATTTGCCGCCTGTGGAACTCTCTTCCACATTCTTGCTTTCCTGAGGGCTACAACCTCCAAGAATTTAAATGCAATGTCAATACCCATCTCTTAACCACTTGACTTCAGTTCTTTCTACATCACCCTGTATATCTTTTCTATTCTCTCTATCTTTGCAAATGTCATCACAACCGTATTCCCCTTCTTCTCTTGCTCCTTTCTCTGGCACCCCTTTTAATTGGTTCGTTTTTTTATTTACTCTCTTCCTATTTAATATTTTACTCTTTTGTAGCCTTCTGTGCATCAGTGGCGTTACCGCCTTGCTTGAGGGGAAACGAATAAAAAAATGAAAAAAATAAGTTTCTGTTAAGTTCTCAGCTCCAAAAAAAAAATGCCGGATAAGATAAAAGCTTTTGATAAAAGCAGCTCAGATGAGGCCCAGTTATTTTTCAAAATACAATCATTTCAACTTTTCACAAACATTGTAGACGTGACTCTAGATTCACCTTGACTGGTTGATCATTCAAACTAAAAAAAAGACGCATCTTACCTGCCTATGATTCTTCGCAACTACACTCGTGGATGAACAGATATGCCCAGTCCGCCCACTGTTTGGGAACATGCTCAACTGGATATTTGCATTTTACATTCTTAATTCAACAATTAAGCTCTGAAGTCATTAGAGGCATATCTAGTATTGCATCAGAGTGCATATTCTTTATCAAACAAGTGATCTAAATGTGAGCTAGCATTAGAGTCGCCACTTTTTACATCCATTTTTCAACCAGGATATAGCGGCTTCAGATTGATATATAATGACAGCAAATCCCTCAAAATTCCAGCACTCTTTTTCTAGAATTCTTTCTGTAAATTAAGAATTATGATTCATCAGAAAATTACAGAAAACTTTAATATTTTCTCAGGTGGTTTTAGTTTTTTTAGAATATTTTTCTACTAGTGTTTACCTGATACAAGGCCCAAGTGTCACCCAAGATAATGAAACGAAGTTATATGAACAATAAAAAAAATTTAGTTTATGAGGATAAGTGGGGCAGATAGCAGTTAACTTCAGTATATGTAAGGAAGATAACAGTTAACTTGAGACGGTTAAGGTTGTATTGGTTCAGCGAGCACCCACCCGGGAGTCTGTTCCACAAAGTAACGGTTCTTGGAAAGAAGGTGCCTTCTTCCTAAAGGAATACGAAGACAACGGTGATGGTACGACCCTTTATATTTGACATTTTTTCTCGCCTTCCTCCTCCTCTTCCTTCTTCTTCTTCTTCTTCTTCTTCTTCTTCTTCTCCTCCTCCTCCTCCTCCTCCGTCTTATTCCTTTGGAAAACGAAGACAAGGGAGATGGTTCGTTCCAGTAAATGTGGCACTTTTCTTCTTCTTCTTCTACTCGCCCTTTTTTCCTCATTCTCCTCCTCCTCCTCCTCCTCCTCTTCCTTTTCTTCTCTTCTTCTTTCTTCTTCTCCTCCTCTTCCTTCTTCTCCTCCTCTTCCTTCTTCTCCTCCTCCTACTTCTTTTTCTTCGTGATCTTCTCCTACTCCTCCTTCTAATGCTTGTCATCCTTCTTCTTTTCTGACTTATTCTTCTTGTCCTCCTTCACCTCCTTCTTCTTTTTCTTCGTCTTTATTTATCCTCTTTATTCTTCTTCTCCTCCTCTTCCTTCTTCTTCTCTTCCTTCTTCTTCTTGCTCTCCTCCTACATCTCCTTCTTCTTCTTGTCATCCTTCTTCTCCTCCTCCTCCCCCTCCTCCTCCTCCTTCTTCTTCTCGAAAGCATCTCAATTTTCTATTCTTTTTTTTTTCAATTAAATCTCCTTTCCTTCAGTTCTTTTTTTCGTTTCGTTTCGTTTCGTTTCAGCCTCTTCAACATTCTTTTTACCTTCGATCGCCAGGGAAGTCAATACACAATTGTGGCTTATCGTCAAAACCGCATCAAAGACCTGTCCGTCACAAGGGACTTTGAAAATAGCGTCGGATTAGAAGGAAAAGCATAACCGATTCCCAGTTACTTCACGGCCTAGAAAGCTACCAAATGTGATGATGTCGAGAGGGGAATTATTTTTTATTTTAAAAATGCCATGGTTGGAGAGACATGAAATGTCTGACAAGCCTAAAAGTAACAAACGTAATCACTGATGAATGAATGACGTTGCCAGCAAAAAAAAAAAGAAAAAAAAAGTGGTTTGAGGTCTGTAAAGTTAGGTATTCGTGACCGCGGGGATTAAGTCTAAAAATCTCTCACAATATTAATATTTTTCATAAGATAATAGACATGCACTTCTACGTGCCTCCCAACCCTTTGAAAGAGAATGGAACTTTATTTTCTCAAAGGAATTGCTCTGAGAAACCTGGTAGTAGTCATATTTTCATTTTCTGATGTCAATGTTCGGACTTCATGGTAAAAAAATTATCACGATGATTCCAAATTTTATCTGATTTTTGTTTTTTCTGCGTTGCTAGAATTCCCAAATAATTTATCAAAACAATAATGAATTACATATCTTTCGAAAAATCTATCTATCTATCTATCTATCTATCTATCTATCTATCTATCTATCTATCTATCTCAGTTTTTTAATTCTATCTATCTATCTATCTATCTATCTATCTATCTATCTATCTATCTATCTATTTTTTCTCCAAATATCTATCTATCTATCTATCTATCTATCTATCTATCTATCTATCTATCTCAGTTTTTTAATTCCAAATATCTATCTATCTATCTATCTATCTATCTATCTATCTATCTATCTATCTATCTGTGTGTGTGTGTGTGTGTGTGTGTGTGTGTGTGTGTGTGTGTGTGTGTGTGTGTGTGTGTTTTCTACTCTGTTTATAAATTCCAATCCCCGTTTCGGGTTTTTTTAAATCTCCGTTTCACTTCTTTTTTTTTTTTTCTTTCCTTGTCACCCAACCAGCAGATTACTCTATCCTGCCCTAACCCTAACCCTAACCCTAACCCTAGCCCTCAGATAAGATAGATAGATAGATAGATAGATAGATAGATAGATAGATAGATAGATAGATAGAAGTGTTCACTTTTTCACACTCAAGGAGGTGACTTACTTCAAATTATATACATCATAAAAAACAGGAACATATATATATATATAAGAAAAATTAAGGCAGACACGTTATTTCATCGTAAATCGGAAGTTTAGGCCTATTTCAGGTGAACCATCATCAGCTTCCGTCTTTATTTTACAAAGGATTTTACAGAAATGAGATTCAAAAAGACTTAAAAAAATCGAACAAAAATAATGGTTGCTCCCTTAAAAGAGGAAATTTAAGAAAAGATACATCAGTTCGGCGAACGCACACATATATTCATACATAAGCATATATATACGCAACATATAATCAAAATATATATATATATATATATTAAATAACAGGACAGATTGGGTTCTATAGCTTTGGCTGGTAACCAGTCTAGCACAGAAAGCAATGGCAACCTACTGCAGGATCTTCTGCCCAGTCAGTCATGTCTCTTTCGAGGCCTGTTCACCACCCAAAGCGTGTATCAGAAAGGCGAGAGTGCTCAAAGATAAGACATTTATATGAAACGTAGATTTTGTGGTGCATTGGATATCAACTAGGAACGAGAAATCGGGGAGCCGAGTTCGAATTCCTGGTGAATTCATTGCATTCATTTACGCGCAAATACCCTTGGGAAAGGTATTAATCCGTCTATTCCTTCCAGTTATGGGTTAAATAACAGGACAGATTGGGTTCTATAGCTTTGGTCGGCAACCAGTCTACCGCAGAAAGCAATGGCAACCTACTGCGGGATAATGTTCTGCCCAGTCAGTCATGTCTTGAAAGAGACATGATCGCCCAAGCGTGTATCACGTATGGCACTTAACTGACTGACTGTATATACAGGCAGGAGTGTGTATATGTGACGGAATAAATATGTAATAACTATGCATACAATTTGGTTCCCCCTCACTGTAATGTGACTGACTGGTGTCAGCCATAAATACAGGCGAAGGCGAGGTTTACGTCTAGAGGTCTACAGGACTTTGACTAGAGATCTACGACTATTGGTCTACGTCTATTGACTACGCCTACGTCTCAGGATACCGCATACGACGCGTACCGTCCATTACGTCTACGTACTAGATTGTTTTGCCCGGTTACATTTGCCTAAACCGCTTAACTACCTCGAATGATATATATATCCCTTTCCGAGACATATTAATATGTATGCAGATATATGTATGTGTATGTGTGGGTATCTTTGTAAGTATGTAAATATAAGCGTATTTTCTGAGTATATGTGAGGATTGTTAGTATACTTGCGTAAGTATGTGTTAGTATTATTATACGTATATAAGTTCGGTCTTCATAAATATGTATGTGAATGTACGAACACAATAGTTATATGTGAATATGGATGGATGTGTGTATGTATGTATAGGTAAGTGTACGTATAGACTCATTTGTATGCACATATGTGTAAGTATGGACATATGTTTATGTGAATATACGTGTGTATGCGAAATACGTGTATGTATCTAAGTATGTAAATATAAGCATTCTCTGAGTATATGTGAGGTTTATCAGTATACTTGCGTAAATAAGCGTTAGTATTAATTATACGTGTGTAAGTCAGGTTTTTGTAAATATGTGTGTGAATGTGCGATGGATGTGTGCATGTGTGTATATGTAAGTGTACGCATAGAGGTATCTGTATTTACATATGCGTAAGTATGGACATATGTATATGCGGATATACGTACGTATGCGTATGTTCATATGTAGGGTTATATGTGTATACGTACTGATATGATTGCGAGTGGGCGTGTAATGGTTTCTGGTCACTCTTTCCGCCCAATGAACTTTCTCGCCAGGACGGAATGATTCCTACTCGAGATTAGGTCGAAAATTTCTATCATGGATCATATTATTTGATTTATATAACACTTTTTAATATAATGTGGTCGAAAGACATGAACTAATTTAGTCCATCAAAATGAATTATAATTTATAACCATTTTAAAGGATATGTTGAGTTTTCATCTATAGATATCCTATTGTTCTTGATAACAACCACTGAGATCTCTATACAGATCTAGCACTTAATATTTTATATTAAGTAGATCTTGTTCGAAAATTCTCGCCATTTACGGACTTGATATCATTACCTATATATATATATATATAGTCATCCGCAGACAAATATGTTTCGCTGTATCACAGCTCATCAGTACGGTTAGACACCGATTGCTTTTTAACCCAGGATTGAAACCCGAAAAAATTGGCGTCAGTCGGCGATTCTACCTCTGAGCACTCGGTAAAAGGAGGCAGACTTTTTAGCGTGTATATTATCATTATACACGCCCAATAGCTGAGAGTGTTCTAATTCATTGCTGAATGAACGATGCGTAGATGCCAGAGTAGCTACTGTTTTTCAAAGTCTACCATTCTTCCAGAGTGCTCAATCATATATATATATATATATATATATACACACACATTACATTGTTTTTTTTCTATCTATATCACTCTGTTTATATCTATCTATCTACGTTGTGGGGCAGTGGTTATCGGCTCAGAACGAGAAGTTGGGGTGCCGAGTTCGAATTCCAGTTAAATTCCTTGACTTCACTTACGCGCAAATATCCTTGAGAAAGGTATTAATCCGTCTCTTCCCTCCAGTTATGGGTTAAATAATAAGACAGATTGGGTTCCATAGCTTTGACTGGCAACCAGTCTACAACAGAAAGTAATGGCAACCTACTGCGGGATGATCTTCTGCCCAGTCAGTCATGACTCTTTCGAGAAAGGATCTCCCAAGCGTGTATCACGTATGGCACTTAACTGACTGACTGGCTGATCTATCTATCTATCTATCTATCTATCTATCTATCTATCTATCTATCTATCTATCTTAGTTTGTTTATATCTGTTTATGTGCGTGCATATGTCTATGAACGACTGTGACAGCTTAATTGAGTGTTGCTTAAAATTGTAAGTAAATATTTTAAACTAAAAGTAAATAATATTTGTTTTAATTCAGATTAATTAACTACTTTTTATTGACGAACATTTCATAAAATTATATTCTATGATTCTCTTAGTAAATTATGTTTGTGTTTACAGATTCCTATAGTTAAATGTGCGTTATGGTGCGTTGGATATCGGCTCGGAACGGGAAATCGGGGAGCCGAGTTCGAATTCCAGCCGAATTCATTGCATTCACTTACGCGCAAATACCCTTGGGAAAGGTATTAATCCGTCTATTCCTTCCAGTCATGGGTTAAATAACAGGACAAATTGGGTTCTATAGCCTTGTTCGGTAACTAGTCTTCAGCAGAAATCAATGGTAACCTGCTGCGGGATAATGTTCTGCCCAGTCAGTCATGTCTGTTTCAAGACATGATCGCCCAAGCGTGTATCACGTATGGCACATAACTGACTGACTGAATATAATAGTTGGAAACAGAATTAAGGCTTCTACTGGGCGTAAAGTGGGGGATCGGTTTTCTATTGTTATTAAGTAATAAACTGATCCCCCACTAATTAATACTTAATAATATAATACATTACTTCATCCTCCAGCAATGAGTAAAATAACAGGACAGATTGGGCTCTATAGCCTTGTTCGGAAACCAGTCTACCGCAGAAAGCAATGGCAACCTACTGCGGGATAATCTTCTGCCCAGTCAGTCATGTCTCTTTCGAGACATGATCGCCCAAGCGTGTTTCACGAATGGCACTTAACTGACTGATAGTTAAATTCGGTTTGTAATACACCAACGTCTTTTTTGCAAATTTAACTAAAATTAAAGCTTCAAGAAATATTATGAATTTGTACAAATCTACTCCACACTTAAGTATCGCTTTTTTTAGATACCCAATGTAAAAGTTATGTTTTAAGAAAAAGGTTTATATATATATATATATATATATATATATATATATATATATATATATATAAAGATTATAGCTGCATATGTCACGTGACTGTTACAAACTTTCTCACATCCACACGAATGTTCATGCACTAAAAACTACAATGTGGTGCAACACACGGAGAACAAATATACCTAATACAATTCTATTGAAAATGTCTAAAGTAAATTTAAACAGTAAATACAATAAACAATTTTTAAATTCTTTAACTTCTGAAAAATATTTGAGTGCTGGAAAAACAATAAAAGATTGATTAAATCATCTTTGTCGGTCGTATTCAGTGAAAGATGCAGAAAAGGTTGCTTTCCAACACTCTCATCTACTGGGCGTGTACAATGATAATGTACACGCTAAAAAGTCTGCCTCCTTCTACCGAGCGCACGTAGCTCAGTGGTAAAATCGCCGACTTACGCCAATTTGGTCGGGTTTCAATCCTGGGTTAAAAGCGATCGTATTGATGAGCTGTGATACAGCAAAACAGATCTGTCTGCAGATGACTATATATATATATATATATATATATATATATATATATATATAGTGTATCGAGGCAGGAAATAATTTTCTAAACATATACTGTTGTATATAAAAGACAATGAATGTCTATGATGTTTAATCATGAGCCGTTCTAAACGTCGTATTTTGGCTTTAATTTCAGTTGACCTCTCTGAAGATGGCTCATGTGAGCCGAAATCTTAGAAACAAATTAATAAAAAATTATCCAAATGTTGGAGAATTTTTATCTTTATTTTCAACTGAAATTGAAGCCAAAATACGACGTTTAGAACGGCTCATGATTAAACATAATAGACATTCATTGTCTCTTATATTTAACAGTATATGTTTAGAAAAAAAAAAAAAAATATATATATATATATAGTATGTCAAAAATTTTCGAATTCACATTCTTTAAATAGCTATTTCAGCGAGAAAATTCTCGCTTCTTCAGTAATGATCCAAAATAAAAATTTAAAACGTCGTGTGATGGCAGATTAGAATCTCAGACCTATTTCATGGGTTCTGAACAGGCGGTAAATCTAATGGTCAGTCGTTTCCACTAGTACTAACTACCAGTAATACTGTCGAGTCTGTGTTTTATGCACAATGTCGTCAGTGCTTTCTAGTGATTCTGCTCTCACATGGATGTGCGTTGTAGTATAGTGGATATCGACTCGGAACGACAACTCGGGGAGCCGAATTCGAATTCCAGTTGAATTCTTTGCATTCACTTACGCACAAATACTCTTAGGAAAGGTATTAATCCGTCTCTTCCGTCCAGTTATGGGTTAAATAATAGGATAGATTGGGTTCTATAACCTTGACTGGCAACCAGTCTACCGCAGAAAGCAATGGCAACCTACTGCGGGATAATCTTCTCAACCAGTCAGTCATGTCTATTTCGAGACATGATCGCCCAAAGCGTGTATCACGTATAGCACTCAAATGCTCTCACATAATTATATTTTCTTTAGATCTTTGTACCTGTTTTGCTTTCCATATTGTAACACGACAGTCGGATTTCTTTTCTTTTTCCAATCGAATATTCTCATCAACATTTTGTTGTTATATTTTATACCTAATATTCTGGTTTCTTTATTCCCTCCTTTAAGTCTATTCTCCTTGAATGAGAAATAGGGGAAAGGAAAGAAAGAAAAGAAAAATTTGAACAAGTGTTCAGAAAATTCAGAGGGAAGAAATAGATAGAAAGTCAAAAAGAAAGGGTGATATGACTCAGAAGAAGAAGGAGGAGGTGGGGGAGGAGAAGAAGGAGGAATAAGCAGATGAAGAAGAAGAAGAAGGAAAAGAGAAGTTGAATGATTAGGAAGGAGGATTTATATGTGGTGACGAAGAAGCAGAGAAAAAAGTGGGGAATAATGATAATAAGAAGAAGAAAAGGAAGAAGAAGATAAAGAAGAAGAAGAAGATTATGATGATGAAAACGACAAAGAAGAAGAAGAAAAAGATGAATGATAATGAATTGATGGAAAAGAGAGGGGTGAAAAAGAAGAAAATATAAAGAACTAATTATTAATTCAAAAGTGAATGGAGAATCGAAAATTAGAATAAGGTGACGATGTAACTGAGAAAAAAAGGGTGGAAGTAAACCAAAAAAAGAAGAAAAAGTGAAGAAGAAGAAGAAGAAGAAGAAGAAGAAGAACAACAACAACAACAACAACAACAACAACAACAACAAAAGCAACAACAACAACAACAACAACGTGGTCCTGTGCATGACGGTAAACTGCATCCGACAGCAAGGCCTCTGATTTGGAGGTTGTGAGGTGCATGGAACCACCTTTTAATTGCCGTTTTTTCCAGATCCACCCTGACCCGGAGTGGTAGCACCTGTTAGGGTCCCGGCTATAGGCAAATAGCTATTACCCAAACTGAAGTCAAAACACTATGAAAGTATAAAAATAGACTTTTATAGAAATATATACATAAAAATAGACTTTTATAGAAAAATATACATTTTTGAAGGAAAAATATTACCAACAATACATTTTTGATGGAAAAATTATTGCCATAACACATTCTTGAAGGAAAAAAATATTCTCATCAAAACATTTTTAAATACAAAACTAGAAGACATTTTCAGTTTTCTAAAATAAAAAGTATAAAAACAAAAAATGTTCATTAAAATTTGACTAAATCAACATTCTCACTATAACCGAACATTTAAAAAAATACCTTAAAACCCCACATTTTTGACATTAAATAACCCACAGAGGTGTTGTTATGCAGTTAAACAAAACTCAAACTTATACATAAGTTACAGCAACAACGAGAATAAGAACAAGAAAAACAAATAGTAGTAATAGTAGTAATTAGTTGTAGTAGAAAAAGAAGAAGAAGGAGAAGAAGGAAATAACAACAGATGAAGAAGAAGAAGAATTAATGGAAATTAGAGAGGAGAATTTTATATATCCTGACAATGTAGCTAAGGAAAAAAAAAGAGTTGCGAAGAAGAAAAAGAAAAGAAAACACGAAAAAACGATAGCTAAAAAGATAAAAAAAAGAAAAGGGTAAATCGTTAAAAAAGAAGAAAATTTTAAAGTCAAGACGAAAGATGATTGTTGATGATACAAACCAAGTTTTAAAAATCAACGTGTTTCTTTAAAAAAAAAAAAACAGCACGAAAAAAGTGGAAAAGAGTCGTGTAGAAAGGTCACCATAAAATTTCGTGTTGGCTGCTTGTTTACCATCACGTCTAGAAGCTCACGTAGGCCCATTTCTAGAGTACGAATGCTTCAGTCCTCTCCAACCCACTATCCTAGTTTTCGGCACGTTTGAAAACTCCCGTGTCTCACACTGACCCTATTTTGGTGCAGATTATGGGGAAACACTCATACATCACATGCGCACGTCTCGTCAATCTCTCTTCTCGTCCTCTTCCGTTTCAAGCACACTCTCTTCAATTTCTCTCTACCTCTAATCATCCAGCTTCCTCTCTCTTTCCCTCTCCCTCTCCCTCTTTCTCTCCCTCACCCCTCTTAATCTTTATCTCTCTCATACTTACACTTTTCATATATATATATATATATATATATATATATATATATTGATGGATACATTACCGTCTAAACGACGCCAAAATAAATATGACACTGACATCTCATTTTAATACATATATTTACCAAAATTGCACAAAAATATCTTGAATTACTTAAGATTACATATATTCTATAAAATCGCCATTGGCTTTTACCTCGCACTCCAGACGGAATTCGGAATCTCTTGCGACTCTTTTAGACGATCTTCTTGTTTAAATTGGTGAATGCTGTTACAAACTTTGCTTTCAGTTCATCTTTGGCGCTACAAGAAGATTTGTTGGTCTCTCGCTCAACTGCGGCCCACACATAATAATCAACCGGGTGGCAAAATGTAACGGGTGATGTGCTCGTAGAAATTGTGTGACAGGCATGACTGGTTTCTTTTGCTTCTGTGGCATGGTTCAGAGTCTGCAGCCGGACATAGAGCGGGCATCCGCTTGCCCCAGGGCAACTTTACCTTTTCAAGGCACTAGATATAGCCTTCCGTGTTGAATCTGAGGCACTCATCAACAAACTTGAGTGTTCCGAGCTGCCGTACATTCGTAATCACCATTAGACTCATCCAACTCTTTCCGAGTTCCCTAAACTCTCCCCAGATTAATACTCATACACTGAAATTTTAACATTGAGGATCCCGGTGCCAAGGGCTACAACATGCACCTGCAAGTTACCGGTCGAGTGAATTGCGTCATGGTTCTCTTTTACTTACAGATGAAACCGAACTCACCCTACTATAATGTGCAGTCGACAAAATCGAAAACAAACTACGCGCATGCGCGAAATTAAAAATATAAATGACTACAATTACCTATGATTCCCTATATATATATATATATATATATATATATATATATATATCAGTTAAGTGCCATACGTGATACACGCTTGGGCAATCAGGTCTCGAACGAGACATGACTAACTGGGTAGAAGATTATCCCGCAGTCGGTTGCCATTACTTTCTGCGCTAGATTGAACTCTAGTTTTAAAAATCTGTCCTGTTATTTACCCATAACTGGAGGGAAGAGACGGATTAAGACCTTTCCCAAGGGTATTTGCGCATAAGTGAATGCAACGAATTCAACTGGAATTCGAACTCGGCTTCCCGATTTGTCGTTCCGTGTCGATATCCACTGCACCACAACGCACATTTGGACAGTAATCTCTCGTTAACATATATTTCATTGAACAGTCTGACGAGTTGCTTTTGTTTATTTTGTTTTATTATACTCGTATTTTGTTCCAACTCGCTGACGCGTATTGAAATCCCATCAGTATTTAGTATTGTTAAAATTGCCATATGATTTCTGTATGGCAGTAAATGTTGGACGATCTCTTCAAGGATGAAAGAGAGGCTTGAGGCAGCATCAATATGGCTTTACAGAAGGATGCTGATGATACAATAGACTGAGCACGTGGCTAACGACGAAGTGTTGGAGAAGATGAAAACGAGGAGAAAACTCATACTTAACATAAGGAAGAAACAGATTTCTGGTAAAATCAGTTGACGTGATTCCTAAGCGGCCCTTGTCGAATTTTAAATAAAACTTTATTATAAACGTTATTTTTTTTATATCCATTACTTGTAAAATTTATATTCTAATTTAATAAGAATTACATACTGTTTCAGTATTTTAAAAGGAAGGGTTACTTTTCTATCACCACGACCGGCCATAATTATTAGGCCAACCCAGTGTTTTAAACAAATGATGTATTTCATTCTATTCTTTAGTATTTATTGCTAAGTGAATAATTGTAAATGAAAATAGAACGGTTCTTTTGTTGATCCTGTGCATCAAAAGAATTTATAAATATTTAATAATTACCTATATTGCAGTTTCATTAATGAAAGAATGAAGAAAATTTACGGTGATTTGGACGAGTTCATCTTTGCTTCCTTGCCTTGTAAAATTTTACAAAGTAATAATAATGAAAGAACCATTCTATTTTCATTTAGAATTATCAACTTGGCTCTGAATACTAAAAATAGTATGAAATACATCATTTTCTTTAAACTGGGGTGCCTAATAATTATGGCCGGTAGTGTATATACAAAGTAAATGTTAGTATTCAACAAAAAGAAGTGTATAGTTGCGCTGCGTTTCGACTGCGTCACAGCTTCATTCCCGGAAGTTACACCGGTTATTATTTATTGAGGGAGGAAGAGTTCATTCCACGTAGAAGGGCACCATAACAGTAGCAGTGAACATAAAATTCGCACTGTACCCAAACAAACGCAGCAATCATTTTTTAGACGTTCTGTCACTCAAGACGAAAGAGCCCTATCTATATTGTCAATAGTTGGTGAAGAAAGGAATTCATATTTATCCAGGGGTCATCAGTGTACACAACAGACTAGGTCAAAATTTGAATTCGAATCACCCATTTTAGCGCCGACAGCCGTTAGGCTAATCCATCAACCATATCAAAGTCAGAATATCAAGACTAAAGAGAAAATCAGTCTTTCATGGACGTTGCTGTAATAATTCTGGTCACGATGGACAAATCTGTAGCCATATATTTAAACGTTCATTTTAACTGTCTAGTCATGCTATTCTTATGTCACTTTTTAAATAAAAATTTAGAAAAATAAAACCATCTAAATCATGAATACAATTGTAGTCTTTTTTGATGCCATGTTTTAACGACGTGGGTGCTCATAACTCCCCGCAGTTGCTTGTTATTTATCATCGTTAAAATGTTTGACTTTTTGGAAAGAATAGTGGAATGGTTTTTCATATACTTCACGATTTAGAATTCAGGGACCTCCTTCTAGGCTAGCTGCCATCCAGGGCCAGAGCTTAAAATGTAAGTTATAATTTAACCCAGAGCTATAAGAAGAAATTCGCTTATTCCTTTTCCAAAGACATTTGTGTTGTCGAGTAGTTTTTGCACTGAAAGTTATAATCGTGCTATATCGGTTGCTAATCGACTTAACGCACCCAAAATGTTAGGAACTTGGTAATCTTCCCCTGAAAGCTGACTCCTTAGTATTCGGCTAACTGCCGACTAATATCAACTGCCTAGTAGTTCTACTGAACTCCAATAGAACTCTAAAGAACTTTCTAGAACGTCTAAGAACTCCTAAGAACTTCCAAAGAACTTCTCGAGTTAACTTCTTTATTAATATAGGAGGAAGAGTCCATTATCTGAGGAATAGGTGTGTTTCACCATAACAATTTGTACACTCTTGTGCAAATCAATCGAAACAAAACGAATAATGTCTTCCTAGGATCTTTCACACTTCCCTGATCACGTATACGTCGTCTCTTGGCATTGATTTTCTTTTCCGACCGCATTTTCCTTTACGGTATGAACTGATGGATCCAGTTTGTTTCTTCGCCTTGATGACACGACTGACAGTTGAAAGGACTGCACAAACAATATCCGCATTCTCTCTGTAAGGCTTGCCAGTGTGTTCGTGCAGCGTTACACTTTTCATACGCTTCCTCGGGGTAATGTCCATCGCAGACGGTGGTCATAGAACAACTTATCGATGACCGAGAGAACAGTGTCTCGGCGTGATAAACATCTGATGCAATCATGGACGACGCAATATTTTTCAAGGCGAAAAGAATTTCACCATACACCCAAAAATAGATTCATATTATTGCACACCCCTTCAAATGGTCTAACCTGAGGAAAAATAGAAATCGATCACACCCTACAACTCTTCTTCTTCTTCTTCTTCTGTTTCTTTTTCTTTTTCTTCTATGTGCCCTGTCCTTTCAGGATGTAGGCAATCATGGCTTTCCACATCTGCCTATCCCTGGTGGCTCTTAGCACACCTTCCCCTGTTACACCACGCAACCCTCGTTCCGTCATCCACCTGATTAGGTCCTTCAAATATGTTATCCGTTGCTTTCCCCTGTCTCTTTTTCCCATCAATCTGGCCTGTTAGTATCAGGTTCTCCAAGCTCTCCTTCCTCATTGCATGTCCCAGGAACTTCAGCTGTCTCTTCTTGATGCTCGGTATTAATTTCCTTTTTGTTTCCATCATTTCCAAGACCTCATCATTGCTCACATGCTCGATCCATGATATTCGCTGCATCCTTCTACAGAACCACATTTCAGTTGCGTTGCTTCAAGTTTTTCTTTCATCTTCGAAGATATTGTCCAACATTCACTGCCATATTGAAGAACTGACATCACATAGCAATCCAGTACTCTCCTCTTTGTTTCTAGCGAAACTGTCCTGTTTCTTAATACTTTACTCAACTTCTGGAATGCTTCCTTCGCCATGCCAATTCGCCTTCGGATCTCTGTGTTGTATTTTGCGTCTTCTGTTAGAACATTTCCCAGGTATTTAAATTTTTGTGCCTGCTTGATTTTAGTATCCCCGACCTGTATTTGACATTTTGGGCTGCCCTTTTTACTGATGACCATGCATTCGGTTTTTTTTTTTGCAGTTTATTTGTAGTCCTTTCTTGTCAATCTCCTCAGCCAACTTCTGTAGGAGGTCTTGTAGTTTTCTTTCTGTATCTGCTATCAGCACAGTATCATCTGCGTACCTTATGTTATTTAAATTGTGGGTTCCGATGACGAACCCTGGCATAACTTCTAGGATCCTCATAATAGTTTCGCTGTACAAGTTGAATAAATCCGGTGAAAAGACACATCCTTGTCTTACGCCCCTTTCTATCTTTGTATATCTGCTGAATCCGTTGCCTCTCCGTATACAAGCGGCTTGTTGCCAGTAGAGATTTCTGACTACTCTTAGGTCTTTCTCAAATATGTCGAGGATTCCGAGTATCTCCATCCATTCTTTGTGACGTCATTAAAACCGACTGTATGATGGAAGTAAGGAAGCTAGAGCTGTTGTTTCAATTAATTTGCACAAGGGTGTACGAAAGGGAACGCAACATATGTTGGCGTTGTTAGAACCCCCCACGCCTAATCTACTTTCAGCGCCGATAACAGTTACAATACCCGTAATTCTACAAGAGGATTAAACCAGAAAATAGGGTATAGAATAAAAACGGAAATAGTGAGAAAGGGTTATAAATTTGAGCATTCTTTATTCATTAGGTTCAGTGATTGAATTGGTGAATCAACGTCCATGAAAGATTTACTCTCCGACTGTAGGATACGAGTTTAAATCTGAATCTACTTTTAATTTAAGAAAATAGTAAAAAATACTAATGATTGTAACGATCCACTAATGGGATAAAAGTCAACTATTTTTGATTGATCGAAGAGTGTATCTGGTGTGATTGGATAAAAAAATCAAAAAACTATAATTACAAAATAATTGTAATAGTGAAGAGTGTATGTGGTTACTATAACTGGATAAAGTAGCAACAATCATAAGATGATATAAAACTTGTACTAGTTTTTTTTTTTTTTTTTTACTCATTGTCATGCCCTTCCTCATCGGAAACGCCAGGAAAACTCGTCGAATATAGAAAGAAAAACTGATAGAAAGTAGAGAATGAAACCTAAAGTAATACCAGTAGTAATAGAAGCACTCGGTTTGGTCAAGAAGAAAAAAGAGAAATGCACGAAAACAAAAAACCCCTAGCAACATCAAGATACAAAATGTCCAGAAGATAACCCCATCGGCAATGATCCCTTATTAATGAGAATTCTGTCCATTAAATACATCGTCATGGTAGCACTAAGTACAAAGAATAGAGAAAGTCACATGACTGAACAAAGCAGGACATTCAAAAATTAAAAACAATTTGAATAACGATAACAATAATACATGTCTATTCGTTTTAGAAATTTTCCAGAAAAGATTATTCAGTCTCTCCGAAGTGGAATTAATGAAAGCTTTCTAAGTTTCAAATACAATCGAATGCCAACAGCGACGAAATGTTCAAATTAACTATTATCGATTACATCTATATGATTTATTGATTTCTGATGTTCTATTCAGTGTGTAGAGATTTTAGACACAATGAAGGATTTTTTATAGGTTCTGTTTTTTTTTATTCAAACAAGTGATATATTCGTCTTCATGAATGAGCAACAAGACATTTAAAAAAATAGAATTTCAAGAAGAAAAAGAAGAAAAGAAATTATTATGACGATGCTGATGAAGAGTATATCAAGCTTTTTTTCTGAAAAAAAAAACAGTAAGAAAATGAAATAAACCTTGTCTTATAATTCTGCTGGTTTCTCCGTTAATCAGAGCGTGCGTTACGTCTTGTCCTTAGCGTTACGTCCTGTCCTTAGCGTTACGTCATATCCTTAGCGTTACGTCTTGTCCTTAGCGTTACGTCCTGTCCTTAGCGTTACGTCTTGTCCTTAGCGTTACGTCCTGTCCTTAGCGTTACGTCTTGTCCTTAGCGTTACGTCTTGTCCTTAGCTCAGATAAGTAAAAGAATATTCCTCTTTGACTGAGAGAAAAGACAGAAGAAAGTTTTATATCAAGCGTTGTTTGATTTTAATGAGAAAAAGACAGCATGCGTAATAATGGCAAGAAAGAAAAACAGAAAGACTAAACACTTATTTTGATAACTTGGAGATTTATTTTGAAACAAAAATATGAAGCATGTTTTCTTTAATAAAATGATAATAAAACTTGAATTTTTATTAAAATAAGTTTTTTAAAATTCCATTATACGCCCTGCCATTACCTCAGATAAATAATGGATCATTCCGCTTTGATTTTGAAAAGCACCTATAAAATATTGTCTGATTTTAGTGAAAAACAAAGAAAGCATGCACAAAAAGAAAGAAAAAAAGAAAGAAAGAAAGAAAGAATGACAAATGAAATAAAGCAAGAAAGAACGAAATAAAGAAAAAAAAACGAAAGAACGAAATAAAGAAAAAAAGAATGAAATAACGAAATAAAGAAATAAAGAAAAAGAAAGAAAGAACGAAATAAAGAAAAAAAGAATGAAATAAAGAAAAAAGAAAGGAAGAACGAAATAAAGAAAAAAGAACGAAAGAACGAAATAAAGAAAAAAAGAAAGAAAGAACGAAATAAAGAAAAAACAAAAGAAAGAACTAAATAAAGAAATAAACAGATGATAATGTTATCAGACACCTAAAGTCTGCTTCAATAAGCTGCAAATAAGGAAAGAAAAAAAACGGAAAAAAATACAAAGGAACCGAAGCGATAGGAAAAAAAGAAATTATTTGTAACGTTAAAATAGACATACTTTATTTTCTTCTTTTATAATTCTCTGTATCTCGTCTCTTTTTCGATATTATTCTAGCTTCATTAATAATTATCCTTCAGTAATGAAATATACTTTAGATTGTCGTCAGAATAAAAACATTATTTTATAAAATGTTTTTTTAAAAATTGTTAAAATTATTAAGCTAAAATATTTAACGGTATATTAACGAATTTTCACGGATATTTTATACTCGTAGAAATCCCAAGGGGTTTATATAATAATAGTGATAATCGATGGCGTATCGGCCTGGAATATTGTGATAAAATATGATAGATGCCCGAAGCAAAATATCATGAAAGAATTGAACTTCTCCTATTAGATGATCTACACTAAGTCTCAGTCGAGTATTTTAACCACAGCGCTCTCTTTCAGAGTATCGTCTATATAGGCACGCTTTTATTCTAAAAGTACAATGCTTCGATCAGGCATGTAATCGGAATAAAGAAGTGTAGATGTAGGTACTGATCGTCTAAAACAAAACTGAATTAAATAAAGTTTGTAAGTTCATCTAGGCCGAACGAACGAGCGAACGAGCGAGACAACGCGTACATATGGTTGGGTGTGTGTAAAGCGGCTTATTACTAGATAAAAACAAACATTGAAAAGTGTTTCAAGTAACCATTTTTAGAAAACAGAATTATCAAATATCGGTAGATTTAAGAAAGAGAAACAGGTTTCTACACTAAAGAGAAAGAGGGCGTGAAGAGAGAGAGAGAGAGAGAGAGAGAGAGAGAGCAAAGAAAGTAATTAAAGAGAGAGTACGGGAGAGAGAGAGAGAGCAAAAAAAATTAATGAGAGAAAGAGAATTTCAAAGTGTTCTCCATAACACACTAACCCAAAAACATTCAACCATTAAATGATACTAAGAGAGACGGATATTAATCCAAGTAAGTAGGTAAATAATAATAATAATAATAATAATAATAATAATAATAATAATAATAATAATGAAAATAAAAAATTCAGAAATGTTTAAAAAAAGCAATGCATATTTCGATAAGCGCATTTCATTTGTTTCGTTCTTTTGTTTTTGTGTGGTTCGCGTAAGAATGTTTCGTTGAACTGCTTTGTAAAAGCAGTGAAGAAGGAAAAAAAAGAAGGAAAAGAAAAAACAACAATAACAAAAAGAAGAAAAATAAAAGGGAGAAAATACAGAAGAAAATATAAACGTAAGATAAAAAGAAAAAGAAAAACGAAGAAAAAGAAGAGCAGAAAAGAAAAAAACGAGAAGAAAAGGAAGAAAAAAGAAAAGGAAGAAAAAAGAAAAAGGAGAAAAAGAAAGAAAATAAAATGAAAATGAAAAAGAAGAAAAATAAGAAAAAAGATAAAAAAAAATATAAAAAGAAACAAACAAAAGAAAAGGAAAAAGAATTTCTGTCATTGGGCATTTTCAAAAATCGATGTCGTTGCAAAACAAGCCAACCATGTCCTGCTCAATTTGTGAACAGTATTTTCGATTGTTGTTGGACATTCTCCTCAAAATATGGTCCTCTAGACTGAAATACGAACAGGCTTCAGTCAGTTAAGTACCATACGTGAAACACGCTTGGGCAATCATGTCTCGAAAGAGACATGACTGACTGGGCAGAAGATTATCCCGCAGTAGGTTGCCATTACATTCTGCGGTAGACTGGTTGCCGACCAAGGCTATAGAACCCAATCTGTCCTGTTATTTGACTCATAGCTAGAAAGGGAAGATATGTATTATATTATTATGTAGTAATAAGCGGGGGATCAGTTTATTACTTCATAACAATATAAAACGTATCCCCCACTTTATGCCCAGTAGAAGCCTTCATCATATGTTCGACTATTATATTCAGTCAGTCTGTTAATTGCCATACGTGATACACGCTTGGGCGATCATGTCTCGAAAGAGACATGACTGACTGGGCAGAAGATTATCCCGCAGTAGGTTGCCATTGCTTTCTGCGGTAGACTGGTTGCCGACCAAGGCTATAGAACCCAATCTGTCCTGTTATTTAACCCATAGCTGGAAGGAAGAAACGGATTAATACCTTTCCCAAGGATATTTGCGCGTTAGTAAATGCAATGAATTCAACTGGAATTCGAACTCGGTTTCCGAGCCGATGTCCACTGGACCACAACGCACATCCTTAGGTATTCCAAAAATAACTTTCACTCAATAGAAGACTGTAAGGCCTTGGTTATTGAATGAAGTGTGTGAAATTGATGTAAGAGGGGTGGCAGGAAATAAAGAAAATGAAGATGCGAATGACAACCATTGATACCTGACTTGAAACTTAGCGTTCAAGGAAGCATCCACGAGGGAGTCAGTTCTACAAAAGTCGGAAAAAAACTTCCGAAAATAACATTCATGGAAGAAATAAAAGTGATTCGACTCTGTGGAAGCAGAACGGCGTCAACTGACATGAAATGTCTTCACTGGTAGAAGTAAGAATTTACTTTCGGACGTAGAAGATCAAGGCCTTCCACGTCTCCCTATCCATGGTGGCTCTTAGCATACTTTCTCTTGTAGCACCAGGCAGCCCCCTGCTCAGGCTCTTCAAATATGTTCTCCACTGCTTTCCTCTGTTTCTTTTTCCCTCTATCTGGTCTGTTAGTATCATGTTCTCCAAGACCTCCTTCCTCATTGCATCTCCCAGAAACTTTAGTTGTCTCTTCCTGAGGCTCAATATTAATTTCCTTTTTGTTTCCATCCTTTCCAAAACCTTATCCATGATATCCGCAGCATCCTTCTGTAGTACCACATTTCCGCTGCTTCAAGTTTTTCCTTCATCTTCGATGATATTATCCAGCATTCACTGCCATATTGAAGAACTGACATCACATCCAGTACTCTCTTCTTTGTTTCTAATGAAAGTTCCCTGCCTCTTAATACTTTATTCAGCTTCTGGAACGCGTCCTTCGCCATGCCAATTCTCCTTGAGATCTCTGAGTCACACTTTCCGTCTTCTGTTAGTACCTCCTTGATTTTAGTATCCCTCAACTATATTTGGCATTATGGGCTGCTCTTTTTGCTGATGACCATGCACTCGGTTTTATTGCAGTTTATTTGGAATCCTTTTTTGTCACCCTCTTCAGCTACCTCTGTAGGAGGTCTTGTAGTTTCCTTTCCGTGTCTACTATCAGCACTGCGTCATCTGCGTACCTTATGTTGTTCAAAGTGTGGCCTCCGATGACAAATCCTGACATAGCATCTAGGGTCCTCAGAATAGTCTCGCTGTACAAGTTGAATAGATTCAGTGAAAACCCTTGTCTTACGCACCTTTCTATCTTTGTATATCTGCTGAATTCGTTGCCTGTCCGTATCCAGACTGTTTGCTGCCAATAGAGATTTTTGATTACTCTTATGTCTTTTTCAAATACGTCGAGGCTGCTGAGCATCTCCATCAATTCTTTGTGGCGTGTTTTGTCGAACGCCTTCGCATAATCGGTAAAACATAGGTACAGGTCTTTTTTCATTTGTATTACCCTTTCGGATAGCATCGTAATCATAAATATGACGTTCCTTTTTCAAGTGTCTGGCATGAAATTTTAGTTAGAAAGAAAACTGAAAATAAATGAATATTTTTTCCAAAATGCCTAATTTTAACTTTTCTTAAGCAAAGACAATGTCTTCTTTTCTTTTAACATTATTTTATTTTTTTATTTTTTTTATTTTTTTTATTTTTTTGGCTGTTTACAGTTTTGTCGTATGTATAGACGAGATCTGCTCACTTTCTCTGCCTTTCTTATTTGATAAAACCTGGAAAGTGAAGTTTGGGTAGCTCTGTCTCGGGTATGGCAGCTGTACTCTACTTTTGGTCTAATTCAACGCTAGTAAAGATAACAGATGACAGGAAGAGTTAATTACCGGTACAAAGAAACAACTATTTTCCATTTTGCACATGTTGTAACGTAATATTTATTATTAAATATTCATTGGTCTATTTTATATTGAGCACTGATTTATGTGCGTTGTGGTGCAGTGTATTTCGACTCGGAACGACAAATGGGGGTGTCGAGATCGAATTTCAGTTAAATTCCTTGCATTCACTTACGCACAAATACCCTTTGTAAAAGTATTAATCTGTCTTTTCCCTCCAGTTATGGGTTAAATAATAGGACAGATTTGGTTCTATAGCCCTGGCTGGCAACCATGGTAAGGTTATAAGGTTATGATAAGGTTATATATATATATATATATATATATATATATATATATATATATATAATAATAAAAATGTGCGAGAACCCGTGAATATTTTGTTTAAAGGTTTAAAGTGTATATTTATTGTTGTTGTTATTATTATTTATATTACTTGTTTTTCTATGAAATAATAAGTGTCCATAATGCTATTTGTGTCACTACACGTGTTTCGAGTCTAAAGTTGACTTTCTTCAGGCGAATAAACTTATGACTTCACATATTGAGATCCGTTTGTTTTTCTGACAGCCAAGGTATCGTGTATAAATAGATAAGCCAAGTGGTGAGCACGTCAGAAAGTTCATATATGTGCGTGCGTATTGGGTTTTTCACACTAGCACGTTACATCACTTCCGTCACATTTCTGTGGCTATAAAAAGTTTTTTCAGTGACTTGCTAAATTTGATTTCGTCTTTATACTTCAAAATTGTTTTCAGCGATTTTGATTCAATTCTACTCTACGGGTTATCTAGTTCATTTTATTTATTTATTTATTTAATACTATTTGAAGTGTGTGTGTGTGTGTGTGTGTGTGTGTGTGTGTGTGTGTGTGTGTGTGTGCTTTTATCGCGGTTGAATTTCGTGTCTGTGTATGTGTCATAGTTTTTTTCCTGTTGTTTTGTTGAGGTCAAGCTTATATTTTTTTATAAATATTTCTTCCTGTATTATGAGCGTGTCATAATCTACATTTTGGTAGATAAACATTACTCTGAATTTACCTCCACTGCATTCATGTAAATCTTGGGAAATGTACAATTTCCTGTTATTATCTAGTTTAATGTTATTTTTGTGCAGAGCTACTCTTTTATTCAGGCCTTGTGCCGTCCCCACATATATATTTGCGCATTCATCGCATTTTAGAGCATAAATTACGTTTTTAGAATTGCAGCTCAGATTTGTTTTTATTTTGAATGTAGATGTGTTTTCGAATTAGAAGTGTTTTCCTTCTATTATTATGTTGCATACCCCACATCATTTTCGTTGCATTTTGTTACACCCTGTGTTGTGTTTTGCTCAAATTTTCATTAGGTTAGTATGTTTTTAAAATTTTGGGGTTGGCGTTTGGTTTTAATTATTTTACTTGTCTTTAAGATTTATTTTATTTCATCATTTTCATTGAGTAATTCTACGTGTCTTTTGATCTTTTTAAATAATTCTGGGTTGCTTTTGTTGTGTGTGGAAACGTATGCTAGAATGTTTTCTTCTTTTCCATGTTTTTTTTAAAATTCCGGAGAGGTTCTAATGGTATTTCTTCTGCCAGTTGAAAAACCTTGTTTATTAGTGGAGTGAGGTATCGTGTTATTTGCAGTGTTTTTCGTAGTTCCTCTGGGCTTATTTTACGAAGGGTGTCGTCAGCTAATATTGTGCAAATTCGTCGTGCTAGGGAGTAGAGGATAGATTTTAGATAACTTTTAGGATGATAACTCTTAAAATGGAGGTATTGTTGAGGGTCTGTGGGTTTATATCAAATGTCTTTAATTGTTTTTGTCTTTTATGAATATGTGTAGGAATAGCAATTCATTATAGCTATATGCTAGCGTGAACTTAATTTTGGGGTGCAAGTTTTGGAGTAGATAGTATAGTTTATTTATGTCTCTCCATGTTGATCTCTAAAAGATAAAACAATAATCTAGATATCTCTTCCATGATTTAATGATTTCTGTTTTTATGTCTTCCTCATATTTATGTCCTATTTGGTTGTATAGGCTTTCTTCTAGATATGCTAGGGTGAGTGTTGTATATGTCGGTGCCATTTTTGTCCCCATCGCGGTACCTGTTTGAACGAAAATTTGGTTGTTAAATTGAAATTAATTGTTGTCTAAAATTAGTGCTATACTTTGTATTATAAATTCTTTTGTGAAGCGTTTGGGAAGTATTTCTGGGGAGTTTTCAATCTAAAATGTGATGGCCTGTTTACCTAGTTCATGGGGTATGTTGCTGTACAGGCAGTTCACGTCAAATGTTACTATGAGTGTACCTGGGTCTACTTTTTGTGGTATAAAGCTTGGGAAATGTATGCTGTTTCTGATGTAGTTTTTTATTTTTGTGTTGTATCGTTGTAATATTTTATTCATTAAGTTGCTCAGTCTGTTTGTTAGGCAGTTTGCCCTGCTACAATTGGTCTGAATTTAAAATCACTAGGGTTTGTGATGTGAATATCTTCTGATTTTTGTTCCTGGATAGCTACTTTAAATTGTGTTTGATTTATGTAACTTTGGAAGTTCGTAAAAATAGCTGTTTTTTTAAACGAATTTTTTTTCGTTAGTATTCTACTGTGTGTAGGGCAGATTCTTTTTATTTTTGATGCGATATTTTTATCTATGTTATGGCTGATTAATCTGTAGTTATTTTCGTCTCCTATCATATCTTGAACATTTGTTTTGTAGTAAGTTTTATCCATTATGACTATAGCACTACCTTGATCTGCTTCTTTTATTATTATTATGTCATTATTCTCACGGATATTTTCTAATGCTAGTTTTTGTTTGTGCGTGAGATTGTTATGGGGATTATGATTGCTTTGAAAGTCTGTGTCCCAGATTTTTTCAAAGAATATGTTCATTTTATTTGAATTCTTGTTCTTATTTGGGAAATGTTTAGATTTGTTGTTTCCTATTGAGCTATCGGTAGTATTGTTGTTGTGTAATGTTTCTATTAGTCTAAGTTTCCGTTCGAAATCTCTAAGGTCTTTTTAGGTCTGTAATGTTACTTTTTGGGGTGGGACAGAATTTTAGATCTAACTTTAGAAGGTTTATTTCCTCTTCTTTTAAATAATATGAGGAAAGATTAATAATGAGTTTTGTATTTTTTAAGTTGGTCTTTTATTTCGGATCGGATGCTCTAAAAATGTTTCCTAGTTGGTGAGGTGTCTCTATTTATATATTTTGAAATTTGTGGGAGGTAGGTGTTTAAATTGTAAAATGTGGCGTTGGCATATCTGGGTGATCTTAGGTGAATGAGTGAGTATAGTTCGATAGTAGGATTTGTAGTATTAGTATTAGTGTCGTCCATTTTCTGTTATGGGGAATGTCTTGTAGTTGTGTCTGTTTGTTATGAATGTGGGTTGGTTGGTAGGTGGCCTGGTACGTCTTGGTGAAAGCATGGGTAGATGTGTAGGGCGTGAATATTACAATTATTATTATGAAATAGTTATTTTGGGGGTGAGTTCGTTAGTATGCGGTTCAGTATGATTTTGTCAGTATATATATATCTAAACATATTTATAAATGGATCTTTGTCTCTGTGTGTGTATGTGTGTATGTCCGTTACCTATAGACTCCGAAACGGCTGAACCGATTTTCTTGAAAATTTACACAGTTGTACTATAAGCGTCTGCGAGTGTTCTTAGCTAGGTTTTGTGTCGAGGTACCCCCGATAAATATCGAAAATCGATAATCGAAAAAAATGGGTTATAGAAGGAGTGGTCCGATTTTAATCAAATTCCATACACTCGTAGACAAAGGCATAAGAATCGATATTCAGAAGTTTCAAGGTTGCAGTTCTTACAATAGTGCAGAAAACCGATTATATATATAAAAGGAAGATGAGTGTGTGTGTGTGTGTGTGTGTGTGTGTGTGTGTGTGTGTGTGTGTGTGTGTGTGTGTGTGTGTGTGTTTGTCTGTGTGTGTTTGTCTGTATGTCCTTTATACAAATCCACAATTTTTATCCGATTCTCACCAAACTTCACACAAATATTCTTTAGGCTGAGTCTGAGCTCCAGGACCATGGATTAGTTTTAAAGCTTTCATTACACCCGAGCAACGCCAGGCTATACTGCTAGTATATATATATATATAAAGCGCTCAATAGAAAATTAAAAATAAACCAATGGCTTCTGTTATTAATTATAGCCATTTAAGAATGTTTGTGGAGATTTCATTTTAATGTTTATATTGTTCAATTTAGGTTCCAATGGATTCCCATACTTAATATTTCTTGTTTTCACTCACGCCTGGTCATGTGTGACGTCATGAGCTGTGATGCGACATTGATGATAATGCTATTAAGCTTATCAGAGAATATAAAAAAAAATTGACATAAAATAAATAGACAAAAACCTGTCTATATTATTTAATGAAACATGCATTAATGAAAAAATGCTGCCTAAATACACAATATATATATACGCATCGCTTATTTAGTAAAATGAATTGGATCACTCTAGCTCTTGGGCGCGTAATACGATATGCGCTAAAAAGACTGCCTTCTTCCACCGAACGCCTCGGGTTTCGAGCCTGGGTTATGTAGTAATCGGAGTCTAACCGTACTGATGAGCTGTGATACAGCGAAACAGAACTATCTGCGGATGACAATATATATATATATATATATATATATAATGGTATATATATATATATATATATACATGTAAAGTGTATATATATTTATGTGTAAGGTATATATATATATATATATATATATACATGTAAGGTGTATATATATATATGTAAGGTATATATATATATATATATATATATATATACATGTAAGGTGTATATATATTATGTGTAAGGTATATATATATATATATATATATATATATATACATGTAAGGTGTATGTACACCTACACATGCACAATGCAATACTTAAGAACATTCCAAAGATACAAACTTACACACAGACTTTGAATTTCATCCAAGTATTTTTTTTCTTAATAATATCTGAAACCAATCGAAAATTTGGAAGCGCAACAAAAATACGAACGGCAATCGATTTTTTTTTCTTTCAACGAGATACGGAAACTAATCCGACAACAAGAAAATCCTATAATAAAACAATTGCATGAATTTCTCGGAATAAACACTATTATTATTTAGATATCGCAAAAACTTTTTTAAAAATCTTCAGCAGACAAACACGATAAGAAACACTAACAACAAAACCTCCTTGGAAATGGCTAAAGTCGTGTCCAAACTTCCAATTGAAGTCGTTACATTCACTTACGAGCAAATATCCTTGGGAAAGGTATGAAACCAGTGTACCACATAAAAGAAATAATAACCTACTGCGGAAAAATCTTCTGCCTATTCAGTCATGTCTCTTTCGAGACATGATCGCCCAATCGTGTATCATTTATGGCACTTAACTAACTGAATACCCGAATGCGCTTGGGCTCAACAGATAGTTAAAAAGTAAATAAAAGATTGATCAAATTCATCAATGGTTGACGGTCATTCATATATATATATATATATATATACATATATATATATATATATATATATATATATATATATATATATATATATATATATAATTAACGTAGGGAAGTTTGTCACTTAACTGAGTAATGCCGCCTTCGAAGTTTCGTAAAGGCACCATTATGATTTTCTCACTCGTCAGGGCTAATTTTTTTTCAATAATACAATCTTAAGCACTCTTTTCCCGAACCCTATCTAAAATATGAAACCGCTCTTTCTAAATATTTCTGGGAATTAAAAGACAGAAAATTCTCCCCTTAGATTGAATGGAACATTATAGGCAGATCTCTAACCCCCAAGAGTTTCAGAAATAGATGTAATTTATGATCAGATTAAAAAATTGCAATAATCAAATTTAGAAAAACATCCAGCTATTAAACCAGAGAAATGAAATCATTTTTAAATGCCATCATAAAAATGAATTTAAATTACCTGTTAAATAGGATTTTAGTTTACCCCACTCCAATTGACTTTCAATCTTACTTTTGTGTTGAATATTATTTCATGGAGTTCATTTTCGTGTTCTTTACATATTAAGGGAATTTGAGTTGACTTTATTCTATCTATTTGATATATATGCCTATATTTGTACATACTTTATTATTTGTGTGTATGAGGTTTGTTTGTATATTTATGTACATATGTGTATTATGTTTGTGTATATGGTTTTATTTTTATTTGTGTTTGTGGGTGTGGATATAGTCATAGGCTAATATGTTGTTTATGTATGTATATATATATATGTGGATATGTGCATGTTTGGCTGTGTACGTTATGTATCTTGACTTTGTGGTTACACGTCCTGCTCATCGTTACACTTTATTGATGTATAGTTTACTTTTCCCCTCAAACTTTTTTAAGTGTCTAACTTATTAACACCTTGAAAAATTATTTTCTGGCTCATAACGCTTATCTTGTGGATTTTCTGATAATATTAAGCCATTGTATTTTGCAATTTGAAGAGATGGGTACTAAAAACTTAAAACAAATTATATTTTACAGCTGCTTTAGATGATGTGCTGTTTTTCGTATATATATATATATATATATATATGCATTCGTTACATTCACTTACGGGCAAATATCCTTGGGAAAGGTATGAAACAAGTGTACCAAAAAAAAGAAATGATAACCTCCTGCGGGAAAATCTTCTGCCTAGTCAGGTTTCTAGCGGGTTGTTTATAACCATATATGTAGTTATAAACAACCCGTTAATTTGAAATGATTTGTTTGAACATGACACACATTCTCCTAAAAAAAATTATCGTAAATAATCAGGCCGGTAGAAATAAATATATAATACTGTTTGATTATAAACAGAATATCTACTTGGTATCGATCAAAAATAATGTTCAATCATTTCAAATTGTCGGTTGTTTATAACCAGGTTTCGTTAAACTTCGTTAATTTCCGTAACATGTTTATATTTGTTGACATTACGATACATTTCAGAGCAGAGATGGTTATTACGAAGAATTCAAAAATTGTATTATAGGCTTAATTTGACTTCGTTAGGACTGAACGTCATTCGTGGTCGAGATGTCTGAGACGCGCTAGATCACCTGGTGGCTTCCCCTGTGTAAATGTAGAGCGTTATACATGTTAAACATAACAACATCCATAGAAAATCCAACCATAAATAAAGTGTATATCGGATCAACTAAGAATACTTTTAAGCAGCGCTGGTACTTGCACCTAACCTCATTTAAAAACAGCGTATACCGAAACCAAACATCCCTTTCTACATACTTTTGGAAGCTAAAGGATTCAAAACAGAAACCCAAAGTAAAATGGAAAATCCTAGAAAAAACTAGAACTTGCAACTCACTTAATGACATCTGCCCTTTATGTCTAAGTGAAAAACCACACATTCTCCAGTACCCTAACAGCAACGATTTACTAAACCGTAGAGACGAATTAGCAGTAATATGCAAACATCGCAAATATTTCTCGCTAAAATTTAAGTAAACAAAAAAAAGAACCCAACCAGAACCCCCCCCAAAAGAAAACAAACCCTACCAACAAAAAATAATGCAGTTGCAACAGAATAGTAGGTAAATAAATAAAAAAATATACTTTATATTTATAAAATATGTTGTATAGGGGATAGATTTTATAAAAGAAATATATTTCTTAAATATTATAAAATGTTATATTTTATAATATTATAAAATAGCTTAATATTATAGAATATTATAAAATGTTTTTTTGTTTTTTTTGTGAAAGATATATTTTGTGGAAAATATATTTTATAAAAAGCAAGAGAGTAAAAAAAAAGAAAAAAAAAGCACACATCCCAATACAAAATAACATACGTTAAATTAAGGAGAAACCAACCCCAAAACAAAACAACACCTACCAACCCCTAAACCAAAGACGCCATTAGCACCAGCCCTTTCAAGATTAATAGATTAACTTATCATGAACTCTACCAAAAACAAACACTTAACCCCAACACCAGTAAAAAGGTCAACGGAACTCAAAATACAGACCAACCCCTCTTACACCCGAAAATAACAAATCCAACACAAATAAACGGTCTTTTCAACTGGATAATTCTAATTTCTAAAAAAATCACCTGAAGATGAAGCCAAAACATAATGGGCTGCCTTCGAAACATGAGAATTTTTTTGTGTAGTGATACTATGAATTTAAAAACATTGTAACAACCATTAGAGTATATATATATATATATATATATATATATATATATATATATATATATATACGAAAAACAGCACATCATCTAAAACAGCTATAAAATATAATTTAAGTTTTTAGTACCCATCTCTTCAAATTGCAAAAATACAATGGCTTAATATTATTATATTTTTTTAATCGTATCACCCCGAGCAAGGCGGTAACGCCACTGATGTGCAGGGGGCTAGGTAAGAGTGAAAAGAGTGGAAAAGAGAAAGCCGAAAACCACATCCTAAACAGGGAACAAGGGATGAGCCTCTTAACTTGTTCAATAGACGTGGGTTGAGTGTGAACCGGGCGATAGATAGATCTATCTACACCAATTGAAAAAAAAAAATGTGAGAAGATTGGAAAAGAGAAAGCCGGAAACCACATCCTAAACAGGGAACAAGGGGTGAGCCTCTTCACCTGTTCAATAGACGTGGGTTGAGTGTGAACCGGGCGATAGATAGATCTATCTACACCAATTGAAAAAAAAAAATGTGAGAAGATTGGAAAAGAGAAAGCCGGAAACCACATCCTAAACAGGGAACAAGGGGTGAGCCTCTTAACCTGTTCAATAGACGTGGGTGGAGTGTGAACCGGGCGATAGATCATTTCTTATTCATATTAATGAGAATCGTGTCAGAAGTGGTTAAATGGAAGAATGGTCTAGCGAAAGTCTAAATCACATATTTTTTCATCGGTAAAAACAAAATTTCAGGCCATGGTTTCTGTCATGGACGAGCATGTATGAGGATTCATTTGGATGATATCATCAAACTGGAAGCCGAAGCAAACACCGAACCACCTTTTACTTTCTTCTAATAGATTTTAATTTTTTTTTTTTTTTACATAATAAAAAAAATAAATTTTTCTCCTTTCCATTCCTCGAAGCCTCCTTTCCATCTGACTTAGCCGCATTCTGTTTCTGAGTATGTATGTCACGTTCAAATTTGAAAACTACTCAACCAATTTTGATGTAAATTCGATAGAAGATAGCTGGCAGGATTTCATTCGTATTAATCAGCAGAATTTAATTGGGGTCTTTTTAGGGTTTCACATCAGAATTTCAAAGATTTTTTTAAAAGTCTTCACAATGATTTTATCTCATTTAGCCCAACATTTGATACATAAAAGATTTAAAATATGACGGAGAAAGATCTTTGTCTTTTTACTTCTATATTGTTCGGTAGACTGATTAATTATATTAGTTTCGAGATATTCATAGATAGATAGATAGATAGATAGATAGATAGATAGATAGATAGATAGATAGATAGATAGATAGATCAGAACAGACTAGAGATAGATAGATAGATAGATAGATAGATAGATAGATAGATAGATAGATAGATAGATAGATAGGGACAGACTGGGATAGATAGATAGATAGATAGATAGATAGATAGATAGATAGATAGATCAGAACAGACTGAGATAGATAGATAGATAGATAGATAGATAGATAGATCAGAACAGACTGAGATAGATAGATAGATAGATAGATAGATCAGAACAGACTGAGATAGATAGATAGATAAATAGATAGATAGATAGATAGATAGATAGATAGATAGATAGATAGATAGATAGATAGATCAGAACAGACTGAGATAGATAGATAGATAGATAGATAGATAGATAGATAGATAGATAGATAGATAGATATTAACAGAACTAGATATAAACTAATAGAGAAAGGAAGATATTACCAGAGAGATATGAGGTATGATCAATAAATCCGTTTCCTAACTCAGTTTTTAACAGAATTTTAATCTGAAATATATAGGTTTTAATGTTCTGACTTTGTTGCAACTAGAGACGAATTATGATTAAACGCTAAAAATGAAGATTTGTTGTATGAAATAAATAATTTTTCAGCATGATCCGACGGACATATTGAAATACCTGCTTGTTCATATACTGTGTGTGATTGTTGTCTAAACAACGGGAAAATGAAAATAACACTGACATCTTATTTTAACAGATATATTTGCCAAAATTACACTAAAATATCTTGAAACACTAAAGAGGAAATCTATTCAGTGAAACCGTCATTGGTTTCAACCACCGCCTCCACACGACTTCAGAATCAGGACGGTCTTCTTGTATAAGTTGGTGAATGCTGCTATAATCCTTGCCTTCAGTTCATCTTTGATGTTTCAAAGAGTTTTGTTGATCTTCCGCTCAAATCATAATAACTAAGAAGTGGCAGTCTGAGGCGCTAGGAGGCCAGAAGTAAAGGGTGATGTGGTCGCAGAAATTGTCTGATGAAAATGACTGTGATCGCTTGTGGCATGGTACAGAATCCTGCTGCTAGACATAGGGTCTTCCAGCAACCACTCTCTTGACACTGGGTAGCACTAACCTCTCATGGCACTTGATGTAAGCCTCTGTGTTGAGTCTGAAGCCCTGTAGAGAGATGGATGCAGGCATAATGTCGCCATCAATAGCGATCACAGCATGGTATTGACTTGATATATCATCCAACTCTTTACGATTCCTCTACACTGTCCCCAGATTGACACCCAAACACTCTGAATTGTTGGGTCCTGGGCATGACGGTAAACTGCATCCAGCAGCAAGGCCTCTGATTGGGAGGTTGTGAGGAGCATGGAACCACCTCTTAATTGCTGTTGTTCCCAGGTCCACTCTGACCCGGAGGGGTAGCACCTGTTAGGGTCCCAGCTATAGACTTTAACAGAAATATATACATTTTTGAAAGAAAAATATTACCAATAATACATTTTTGAAGAAAAAAATTATTCTCAGCAAAACATTTTTGAATACAAAACTTGAAGACATTTTCAGTTTTCTAAAATAAAAAAGAATAAAAACAAAAAGTTTTCATTAAAATCTAAATCAAGCTTTTCACTATAACTGAACATTATAATAAAAAAAAACCTTAAAACCCCAACTTTTTTGTATCAAATAACCCACAGAGGTGTTGATATACCATTAAACAAAACTCAAACTCAAACTCACAATCTAAATTGTTCATATCAGATCATGCCGTTTCTAATTTTTTTTTTGTTGCTTTTTTTATATTTCACAGATGAACTAAAATACTTTCAAGTTGATAAAATCAAAAACAAACGCGTAAGAGAGAGATTTAAAAAATATAAAATGGCCACAATTTACCTTTCATGCACTGTATATATGAGAATGGAATGCACTGTATATATGAGAATGGAATGCACTGTGTATATAAGAATGGAATGCACTGTACATATGATAATGGAATGCACTGTATATATGAGAATGGAGTGAATGACACAACAAGTACAAGTGGTAGTAAGCAATAATTTTCACTATATCAGGCCCAACATCTACTTGAGGTAAAAGTTTCAAAATAAGAGGTACAGTTTATAAGGATATGTGAGGAAGATAACGGTTATTCCTAGGCTATAACTGGTTAAGATTGTAGTGATCTGGAAAGCATCCTCTTGGGAGTCGGTTTCACAACGTATCGATTTGTGAAAAGAACCTGCATGAGTAGAACTTACATTTCAATAATAGATTACGAAGAAAATGTGAGTGGTTTGCTATAACGTGCGTAGGATAGTGTGTCTTAGCTCTGAAGGTTAGAACTGGTAGAACTAAGGCTTGTAGTTCGTCTGAAACTTTCCCATGGAACAACGGATAGGGTAGCAAGAGGTTTGCTATGTTTCATCTGTCGGATGGCAGTTGGAGAGAAAATAATTCATCAGTGAAAAGGGTGCAGAGGCGGTTTTGGACATTGACGAGACTGGAATGTGAAGATTGAACAGCTACAGCCGATGTAGGGAAGCAATACTCTATTTCAGATTGATATGACTCTTGTGAATACAGAGTAAATCAGGGTTAGTCTTGTACTTACTAGAACGGAATAGAATGCCAATTTTCTGTCACCCTATAAATATCAATCTTTGTCAGAGAGCTGTCACCTTAAAATATCAATCATTGTTATAGAACTGTCACCCTATAAATATCAATCTTTGTTATAGAGCTGGCACCTTATAAATATCAATCTTTGTTTTAGAGGTATCACCTTATAAATATCAATCTTTGTTATAGAGCTGTCACCCTATAAATATCAATCTTTGTTATAGAGCTGTCACCCTAGAAATATTAATCTTTGTTATAAAGCAATCACTCTATAAATATCAATCTTTGTTATAAAGCAGTCACTCTAAAATATCAATCTTTGTTATAGAGCTGTCACCTTATAAATATCAATCTTTGTTATAGAGCTATCACCTTATAAATAACAATCTTTGTTATAGAGCTATCATCTTATAAATATTGATCTTTGTTATAAATTAGTCACTCTATAAATATCAATCTTTATTATAGAGCTGTCACCTTATAAATAGTAATCTCTGTTATAAAGCAGTCACTCTATGAATATCAATCTTTGTTATAGAGCTGTCACCCGATAAATATCAATGTTTATTATACAGCTATCACACTATAAATATCAATCTTTGTTATATAGCTGTCACCTTATAAATTTCAATCTTTGTTAATTATGACTTTCTGCCGATTCTTTGAAAAAAATTTTTCGAATTAGATAGGTTCACTTATTGCCCTTCTCAGATTCCATTTTCCTTTATATAACAGAAGAGGGTCATCACTTGTTTCCTTCTTAGATTTTGGTTTCCGATTCCTTCTAAAGTCTTTTTATTCACTTTCACTCCCAGTAATCCCTTGCGTTCATCTTCTTCTATTACACCACGCAGCTCCTGTTCTGCCATCCACCTGCTCAGGCCAGTCAAGTACGTTACACGCTGTTTCACGGTGTCTTTCCTTCCCTCTATCTGGCCTGTTAGTTTCAGATTCTCTAAGCCCTCCTTCCTCATTGCATATCCCAGTAAATTTAGCTGTCTTTTCCTGATGTTCAGTGTTAATTTCCTAGTAACTTTTATCGATGGGTAGTATGTACGAGTTCTACTTGAGGTCTAAGTTGGCCATCAATCCCAATTGGCGCTAATTGCTTTTTGTAACCATTTCACCCCAAGCAAAGCAAGAAAGCCACTAAGATGCAAATGGTTACTGTGTGTGAGAGAATATGCAAAATAGAAAACATTATTAAGGAGAAAGAAAAATAAAAGAATAGAAGTTAAAATACAGAAGATAGCGATTGAAATTGCATCTAAGTGTTTCTCATGAGACGGTAGTGTATCCCTGTGTGAGTAGCGAAATTGCTAGAATTCTTTGTTAAGTACACGACTATGGTAGAAACCCAATCGATATTCATTCATTTTTGATTCTTACAGCTTAAGTATAAGATGCTGAGAGATGGAGATATGTTGTATTTTTGAATAATTTCACCTCAAGAAAGGGAGTAAGGTCACTAAGACGCAAGGAGTTACTGAGTGTGAAAGAATATTGTTGTGGCCTGATAGGGCCAGGAAGAAAGGCACGAAAAGAAGAACCAGTGTATTGGAATAACAGAACATATATCTTCAAAATAAGAGTGTTATTAATCCGCAGATAGAAGTGTCCGTCCGAACCGTCCAGTTACACTGCATCACGACTACCTTCTTTAGGAAGTCTCGCGGGTTAGTATTTATGAAGGAGGAAGAGTTCATTCCAATGTAGATAGGGCACCATAAAATATATAAGAAAAAGAAAAGACTATTAAGGAGAGAGAACAATAAAAGGACAGGAGTTAAAAAAAACAAAAAAAAAAACAAAAGAGCGTGAACGGTATTTCATTTAAATTTCGAAAATAAAATTTGAAGGAAAAAAAAAACAGAACAGAGTTCCAGAAATGGGAAGGAAGATATTGTTAGCATAGAACTTACGCTTATATGCAGCTATTTCAGCTGTAAGATGATGAGATCTTGCCGTTAGTCTAGTAATAGGCTTAAATTAACATCTAGGTATCAAAGAGGAAAATTCATCAAAGCAAGAATGTTTTGTTTATCAGAAAGGCACTGAGACGCTACATTACGGCGATTAGAAATTGACTGAAGTCGAGGTGCTAGATCAGCACCAACGAAATAGCAGGTTTTTCTTTGGATTTTATCAAGAATTTCTAATGTAATTCTCCCACAATCTTTGGTCGAAATTTCATACATGCGTACGTATGATAAGGATATCTTCGGATACATCCTTTCATTTATACGGTCCTGGCTATGACGGTAAACTGCATCCAGCAGCAAGGCCTCTAATTGAGAGGTTGAGAGGAGCATGGAACCATCTTTTAATTGCTGTTGCTCTTAGGTCCACCTTGACCCGGGGTGGTAGCACCTGTTAGGGTCCCAGCAATTGGCAAATAGTTAACTCCCAAATTGGGGTTAAAACACTATGTAAGTATGAAAATACTTTTATAGGAAAATATACATTTTTGAAGGAAAAATTATTAACATAATAACACATTTTTGAATGAAAAAAATTATTAACTATTATTATTATTTGAACACAAAACTAGAAAAGATCTTTAGCTTTTGAAAATAAAAAATAAAATAAAAACAACTTTTTCATCAAAATCTGACTAAATCAACTCCTCACTATAACCGAACATTAAAAAATACCTTAAAACCCCACCTTTTTTTACATTAAATGACCCACAGAGGTTGATGTGCCGTTAAACAAAACTCCCTCCTTTATTTATACTTTTCATATTTTTTCGGTTTATTTATTGTTGCTGTCTTGTAACACTAATGCAATGTACTCTATCACTAATTTATCCTATAATATTCCTCAAAAGTTATTCCCATCTTAACTGTGAACCCTTTCTTATTTATCACAGCTAGTAATCAATTCCGATAAATTTCAACAGTGATTAGAAGCTTCTTCACTTTTGCTAATTTCTAATTTGATCGTAACAAACATATTCAAAAGTATTCATACTGTTACATTTCAGAGCAAAAATCAATGATACAGGGAAAATCTAAGTTACCTCCCTTTCGTTAGAGAGTTCTCCCCATTTTCTTTAAAAATGAATATAAACACAGTACAGTAGTGCAGTCTCGTGCGCTTTAGGACTGAAGCTGAAATATACATCCAGAAATAGCATATGCTCCAGCAATGTCGAGCAGATCAACACACAAAGAAAATCGACCCTACCTTAACCTATTTTAACCCCGTGTCCTTAGGTTTTACAACATTAAATTCATTTGCAAATCGCAAGAATTTTTCTTCCAACCGGGCAATATTTGGAAGGTAATTTTATTGATGAATCAATGTCCTCACTACCGATATATAATAACGGTTTTATATAATGATTTATACACATTATTTTTTACAGTTTTTATGCTCTCCTCAAATGAGGACACTGGGTTAAAATGGGTTAACATCGATCAGTCAAACCAACCAAAGTTCATGACCTATGTATATGTTAGTACATATACCAGGCACTCGACAGGAATGGCGAAGCTCGAACCGTTGCATTGGATATATCTAAGGCGTTCGACAGAGTTTGGCATGCTGGCCTTCTATGTAAACTGCGGAGCTATGGTATAACTGGACATTTGTTTGAACTAATCCAGTCATTCCTCTCTAACCGCACAATGAAAGTGGTATTAAACGGACATGCCTCTCAGAACTACCATACAAACGCAGGTGTCCCCCAAGGCTCCATCTTTGGTCCTACACTCTTCCTGATATATATTAATGATCTCCCTGATTCCATAAGAACCCAAATAGGTTTGTACGCCGATGACACCACAGTTTACTCTCGCCTCCAAAAGAATCTGGTGTAGGCGTCAAAGCTAAACTCGCAGCCGAGATTGAAAAAGACCTCCAATCCATATTGGACTGGGGTAAGAAATGGCTAGTAAATTTTAATGCTTCTAAAACGAAGCTACTGTCAATTAACCATCATCGACAATCTCACCTACCTCCCATTAGCATGGACCAGGCTTGCCTCCCAGAGAGTAAAACACTACGCCTCCTTGGTCTCACACTTTCAGCGGACCTCAAATGGAATGACTATATCGAATCCATTGCTAAATCCGCTGCTATGAAAGTCGGTTCTCTGTGTAGGGCCCGGAACTTTTTTCCGTCTAAATCTATCCTGCACATTTACAAATCTACCATCCGCCCGTGCATTGAATACTGCTGCCATATCTGGTCGGGTGCCCCTGCTGTTCTCCTCGGGCTTCTCGATAAGGTTCAGAGGAGGGTCTGTAATGTGATAGATACCGACTTGGCAGACCGCCTGCAGTCTCTCTCCCACCGGCGAGACATGGCTTCCCTGTGTCTCTTCTATAAATACTTTCACGGCTTCTGCTCCGATGAACTTAGATCACTGGTGCCCCCTAAATACGAATTTGCACGAGATACTAGATTAGCAACTAGATCCCACCCTTTTACAGTGAAACCGATAAAATGCAGCCGTAACTTCTACTCCAACAGTTTCTTTCCTCGCACTTCCCGACTGTGGAATTCTCTTCCAAACGATTGCTTCCCCGACGGCTACAATCTCCAGGAGTTTAAATGTAAGGGCAATACACACCTCCTAACACACTAACCTGCTCCCATTCTATCAAGCACTCTTCCCATCTGCCCGACCCTCATCCTCGCTATCCTTACTCATCTGTCACCTTTCTCCTGACATTCCCTATGTCTATCCACTCCTTCTCTTTACCTTCCCCTATGTAAGCCCCATGCGCAATAGTGGCAGTGGAATGCCTTGCTTGGGGTGAGATGATTAAAAAAAAAAATGACCTCTACTAACATTGCTTCAGAGCCAAACTTCAGAAATACGGATATTCCACCGATGTTGATCCAAACTGCTAATGCGGGCAATCACAAACTATGGAACATCTTCTAGTTTGCCCTAAATGAAGATCCATGCACGTTTATTTATCTTGAAACCTTAATACTCCAGGCAAGGTTCTGTGGGTAACATTATATGGGTGTTGGGTCAGTAAGTTAACCGGTATACATGATATACGCTTGGGCGACCATGTCCCGTTAAAGACATGACTGACTAAGATTTTCCAGCAGTAAGTTGCTATTACTTTCTACGGTAGACTGGTTGACAATCAAGGTTATAGAATTCAAATTATCTTGCTATTCAACCCATAGCTGGAGGGAGAAGAGATAGATTAATATCTTTCCCAAGTGTATCTGAACGTAAGTAAATGAAATGAATTCGACTGGAATTCGAAATCGCCGCTCCGATTTCTCATTCCGAGCCAATATCCATTGTACCAACGCGCACATCCCCGAGTGGGCTACCGACTCAATAAGAAGGACAGCAAATAAATAGAGGGTGGAATATGCAATCTTCGTCATTTCTTATCAGAACGAAAACAGTCAGTACGGTTAAAATGGAAGAAATTCACGGGGACTACAGTCAAACGATTGACCGTCTATAAGGAAAGCCAATGCTGAAAAGCCATATTCCAGAAATTTCAGAAATCAAATCCGATATTTCAGAATTCTTTCAAGAAATTACGACAATTCGCACTTTTTTAAAACTCAGAGGACGCAATGAAAACCTGAGATATTTCGTCCTATGCCAGAAAAAACATCAGAACATTTTAATGATCAACATCAGAGATATATTTTGGCCAGTTTCAATGATTCTGGTATCGAAATATCTCAGCAGACGTTGCACCAGATTTTGCATGAGCTTGGATTCTAATGAAAACGATTGCAGACCCCTACCGATATTCAAAGTTCAAGACGTAAAAACCCATCTAGGTTTCCATCTTGACAAGGATCCAAACTTTTGGTCATCAATTCTTTGATAACCTGATACAAAGGTCTTCTTGGACGCAGAGGTGTTGGTTTTATTTAACGACAAAGAACGGATCATTTCAGGCCCAAAACCATTGAACAAACAGTTATGATGGTGGTTTCACTATTGTGCTATGGAGATGCTTTTTTTCTTCAGCCAGTTGGACTCTTGGGTTGGCTCATAAATAAAACAAAAGGAATATATTCAGATTTTGAAATAAAGAACTATCTTTCTTTCACTTATGCTATTAGTAGAAGTATAGTCCTGCGCTGCTCGGGTGTAATGAAAGCTTTGAAACTAATCCATGGTCCTGGAGCTCAGACTCTTTGGACGTTGGCACGAAAGACTAAAAAACAATAGTTGTTTTCAAAGCAAAACCGTAGACTGAAAGAAAAATGAATGGCTGTAAGTCAAATTTTGATTTCCTGGTATCGATATCAAATAAGTTTTTTTCGTCGTAAAGTGAATTTTGAAGGCTAAATAAGTCCTCTGAGTAAATGATATGGCTAAGACTAAGAACTACAATTATGCCTACTTAGAGCCAAACCCGAAGCAAAAACTAAAATAAAAAGGCTGAAAAAAATACAGAAATACAGGCAGATAAACAGACAGACACACAATTATCTTGCCTATTATATATATTATCGATTTTCTGCACTATTGCAAGAACTACAACCTTGAAACTTCTGAATATCGTTTCTTATGTCTTTGTCTCTGTGTGTATTAAATTTGATTAAATTCAGACCACTCCTTCTATAAACCGATTTTTTCGATTATCGATTTTCGATATTTATCAGGGGTACCTCGACACAAAACCTAGCTAATCGGTTCAGACGTTTCGGAGTCTATAGGTAACGGACACACACACACACACACACACACACACACACACACACACACACACACACACAAAGTTTCATTTATAAATAAGTTTAGATTTGTCTCACAAACAATATTTGACATAAAAAAATGACACAAGACATGGAATTTACATAACAATTAATACATATGTTACAGAAAGGTACAGAAAACAACTAAGTTAAGATAGTTTAATATAATTTGTACTTGATATTTTTTAACTACTAAGGAGCCTGTTCTTTGAAGGGTCTTGTGGTGCAGTGGATATCAACCCGGAACGAGAAATCGGGGAGCCAATTTCGAATTCCAGTTGAATTCTTTGCATTCACTTACGTGCAAATACCCTTGGAAAAAGTATTAATCCGTCTCTTCCCTCCAGTTATGGGTTAAATAACAGAACAGATTGGGTTTTATATCCTTGGTTGGCAACAGTCTACCGCAAAAAGTAATGGCAACCTACTGCGGGATAATCTTCTACCCAGTCAGTCATGTCTCTTTTGAGACATGATCACCCAAGTGTGTATCGCGTATGGCATTTAACGGACGAGCCTGTCAGCGATATCCCGGAAGACCTAAGCAGATCAATTTTTATATCACTACTTAAGAAGCCAGCCCCAAAGAAACTCCACCGAACAATCAGCTTAATGAGCCATATAAAAAAAAACTCACCATCCTGACTCTGATAAATACAGCAGAATCGACCCAGTGATAGAACAAGAATAGTGCGGGTGTGTCAAAGACACCCGAACAAGGAATGTGATATGCATGCTTAGAATTACATCAAAAAGATCAATACAACGGATTAATACCTTTCCTAAGGGTGCCAGTGCTTAAGTGAATGCAAAGTATTCAACTGGAATTCGAACTCGGTTCTCCGATTTCCCTTTCCGAGTCGATATCCACCGCACCACAACGCACATCCGTCCATAAATGCTTACAGCACCTGGTATTCCCAAGCGGTCACCCATCTAAGTACTGACCAGGTTTCAACGTTGCTTAACTTCGGTGATCGAACGAGAACCGGTGTATTCAACGTGATAGGCCGTAAGCCACGGGTATATGTGTTTTATAGACTATGCAAAGGCGTTAGACAAAGTACACAACAATGACTTGTTAGATATACTCGGCAACCAGTGCATATTCGGGAAAAAGATTAGAGTTTTCAAGAACCCATGCTAGCAGCAAACCGCCTTAATACGGACAGGAAATGAATTGCAGATATAAAAAAATAGAAAGGGAATGCTTTTTTTTATTATTTCTTTTAATAATCGTATCGCCCTAAGCAATTACTGCCACTGGTGCGCAGGGAGTTACATAGGAGGAACGTTATGAGAAAGAGTGACAGATTATAGGGAGTGTCAGGAAGTGGGTAACAGAAGGATGAGAATACTGATGAGAGTGGAGTGGACGGAGAAAGGAGCATGAGAGAGAAGATGCAGGTTAGTGAGATAGGAGATGACTATTGACTTTACATTTAAATTCTTGGGATTGTAGCTGTCGGGAAAGCAAGTAAATGGAAGGGAATTCTGCAGGCGGCAAGTGCGAGAAAAGAAGCTGAGGAGTAGAATTTGCGTTTACAATTTATTGGTTTCACAGTAAAATGGTGGGACCTAGATGCTAATCTTATATATATTATTTGCAAAGTGAATTAATTTCAATTTTATTGTAAATGCGTTCCCAGCTATAAGACAATGAGGTGTCCTCTCACCGGATCTATTCAACAAGTACCGTAAAACAATTCTGAGAAAGCTCGAAATCCTGCCAGGATTCGTCATTGGCGGCCACAATCTGAAAAATATAAGATACGTAGATGATACAGTGCTGATAGCAGACACGGAAAGGAACATACAGAACCGCCCACAAAACGTAACAAGGAAAAGCGAAAAGAAAGGGCTAAACATAAACTTCAAGAAATCCTAATGCATGGTCATCAGTAAAAAGAGGACCCCAAAATGTCAACTAGAGGTCAAGGATACTAAAATCAAACAGGTGAAATAAATTAAATACCTGGGAAGTGTTCTGACAGAGGTCACAGTAATGGCGCATTGCCATGACCAAAGACGCATTACAAACGCTAACCAGAGTATTAAGATACAGAAAGATTTCGTTGGAAACAAAGAAGAGTACTAAACTGTTATCTGATATCAGTCCTTCTAAATGACAGCTGAGTGAGACACCAAGCAACCGAAATGTGGTTCTACAGAAGGATGCTGAGGATACCATGTACCGAAAATACCAACGACGTGGTTTTGGAGATGATGCAAAAAAAAAAAAGAAGAAAACTTATACTTAGCATAAAGAAGAGACAGCTGATGTATCTGAGACAGGTAATAAAGAAGGAGGGCTTGGAGAATCTAATACTCACAGGACAGATAGAGGGAAAACAGCGTTTGACATACTTGATAGGCTTGAGCAAATAGATGGCATAGCAGAGTTTCGGAGAGGTACCAAAAGGAAAATGTTATGAACGACAAGGGATAGGGGTGATTGGATATCCATGATCCCCTAGGTTTTGAAATAAGAAGAAAGAATATCGCACAAGGCGACGGTAGTGTGTCAGTCTGTGAGTAGCGGAATTGTCTGCTAGAATTCTTTGTTACGTACAACTTCTATGGTAGGAACCCAATCGATATTCGTTTATCTTTGGTACTCAAAGCTTAGGTATAAGATGCTGGGAGATGGCGATAAGAAGGTTGTATTTTTTTAATGGCCGGGCAGGGTTTGGGAGGCGATCAGTCAGTTAAGTGCCATTCGTGATACACGCTTGGGCGATCATGTCTCGAAAGAGACATGACTGACTGGGCAGATGATTATCCCGCAGTAGTTTGCCATTGCTTTGTGCGGTAGACTGGTTGCCAGCCAAGGCTATAGAACCCAATCTGTCCTGTTATTTAACCCATAACTGGAGGGAAAAGACGGATTAGTACCTTTCCCATGGGTATTTGCGCGTAAGTGAATGCAATGAATTCAACTGGAATTCGAACTCGGCTCTCCGATTTGTCGTTCCGAGCTGATATCCACTGCACCACAACGCACATCCAGGGGATGTGATACAAAGTGGAAAAGTTTTAAGAGTGACAAGGGATAAGGATAAGTGGAGGTCCATGATCGCATACGTTCTGAAAGGACATAACATAAACAGAAGAAGTCCGTCGGAAGGAAACGAAAAAATGTGTTGCCGCTCTCAAAGTCAAATGAAAAGAAGAAAGAACCTTTTAAATAACGCACGGCCTGTGATTACCGCCAGTACCAAATTCACTCGAACAATTTACCAAAAAACCCGGGCTTGAAATTAATGAACTTTCCATGATTTATTTGGTGATTTTAATTGTTACAGTTTATCAACCATTTACAGGTTATGTAAAGACAGAAACTATATTTGGATTAAAATTTTAGGAGACAATACTGAATTACTGATTCAGTACCTACTAATTAATCCATATTTGAGGGAATAAAAAATGTATTCATAAATTCCCAAAATGTATTTGAGAGTAACCAGAAGTGTTAGCGAATGCATTAACTCCCTGTATTTCAAAGCGGTCACCCATCTAGGTACTGACCAGACTCGATGTTGCCTAACTTCTGTGATCGTACAATAATCGGTGGTTGGCCGTTAACTAGTAGTCAGTCCAATAAAATGAGCATCCTCGATCAATTCGTAGGCCTTTTTCGATATTAACACATAATCTTTATTAGAAACCTATGTAACAATGATGACCATTTATGGTTAAATAAGTTAGCTGCTATATTTATGGGAGACATTAGAGACAGAACATATTTATATATATATTTATAAATTCATTTGATCCACATGTTATTGTACTGTATTAACAAAAAAAAATCTATTTTTATTTACAATTCTTCACTTGTCAATACATACTAAAAACATAGTATGAAATATATATATATTATTTTGTAGTTGTGCAGCAGTCCCTCTTTCATACATGTTTCAGTAAAACTACTGACAAGGTACTACGGTTAATTCCTTTTGAGTCATTTTATTATGTGTCATGATTTTTTTTTTTTTTTTGTCTTAGACATAAATTATGTCGAATATTCTTTATGTTCATGCGTTGTTGGTTATACTTTATTCATAATCAATGCTGATTTTATTTTTTACTTTTAACTGAATGTATGGATAATTTCATGCCTTTTTCTAGAGTTATAGAAATGTTTTAGTTTCCAAACACGGTCATCACATTGTGGCCGCGTTCATAATTAATGTTATTGAGTGTTGGCTTTTCATTTATTTATATATTAAACTAAACTTCAAATTAAAAAATAGTAAAATGCTGGCAGAAAACTTCAAAGAGGCGTAAATCGTGAGTCTTAAAAATTTGAATATTCAGCCAGTTAAGAGCCATACGTGATACACGCTTGGCCAATCATGAGACATGATTAACTGGGCAGAAGATTATCCCGCAGTAGGTTGCTATTACTTTCTGCGGTAGACTGGTTGCCAGCTATGTCTACAGAACCCAATCTATCCTGTTATTTAACCCATAACTGGAGGGAAGAGACTGATTAATATCTTTCCCAAAGGTATTTGCGCGTAAGTGAATCCAAGGTTTTTCCACTTGACCAAACCGCACCTCCAATCAAATATTATATGTACAAGAAAAAATTAGGGAAAATTATAAAAATTATAAAAATTATATATTTTTATTTTTATTTTATTTAAATTTTGAATTTAAATTTAAATTTTAAATTCGTATTTACATGTAACTTTAGACTATTTAAATTTTTAATCATGTAATTAAAAAAGCAGTAACTTTAAAAGATTAAATTCCTGTGAACATCGAGTAAACTTAAATTCAAATCTATTAAACTGTCAGTTTGAAATATGCACCTAATGATTGCATAACGCTTGAAACTCCGAATCGTGGCATAGACGTATATATATATATATATATATATATATATATATATATATATAATACAGCTCTGTTCATACATTGATATATATATATATATATATATATATATATATATCCAAAAGGAAGCGGCTTGATAGTAAAATTCCAAAGGGGATCCTATTATTATTAATTATTAAAAACTAAATATTAAAACTGATCCAGTCAGACGGTTCAATGTAATTTAAATTATTTATTTACAGAGGGTGTCAGGAAGAGAGTAGGAGAGGGAAGAGAGTACTGATGAGAGTGGGGTGAATGTAGGAAAGCATGAGAGAGAGGATCTAAATTTGTGAGACAGGAGATGACTATTGACTTTACACTTAAATTCTTGGAGATTGTAACTGTCAGGAAAGCAAGTGTGCGGAAGAGAATTCCACAAGCGGGAAATTCGAGAAAAGAAGCTGCTGGAGTAGAATTTGCGTTCACAATTTATTGGCTTCACAGTAAAAGGGTGGGACCTAGTTGCTAATCTTGTGTCTCGAGGAAATTCGTATATAGGGGGTACCAGTGAGCTAAGTTCATCGGAGCAGAAGCCGTGAAAGTATCTGTAGAAGAGACACAGGGAAGTCACACTGCGTCGGTGAGAAAGCGACTGTATCCTAGCTGCCAAGTCGGGATCGATCACATTATAGATTCCCGTTGGATTCGGTTGAGGACACCTAAGTGGATAGCAGGAGCACCGGACCAGATATGGCAGCAATACTCAATGCACGGGCGGATGTTAGACTTGTATATGTGCAGGATTATTTGGGACGGGAAAAACTTCCTGGCCCTACACAGAGAACCGACTTTCTTTGCAGCGGATTTAGCTATGAATTCTATATAGTTATTCCACTTGAGCTCTGGTGTGAGAGTTTACCCGAGGAGGCGCGGTGTTTCGCTTTCAGAGAGAGGAGCCTGATCCATGTTAATGGGCGGAAGGAACGATTGTCTGTGGTGCTTATTAGATAGCAGCTTCATTTTGGAAGCATTAAAATTTACGAGCCATTTCTTACCCCAGTCCACCACGGATTGGAGGTCCTTTTCAAACTCGGTTGCGAGGTTTGCTTTTTCAGCCTCGGTAGATTATTTTATTTCAAAATGAAATTCTAATACCACCAAATCATTCAAAATATTATTTTTCCTAAATTCATCTTTCAGACACTTCGCGATGACATTTGCTGATTGGTTAATAAAAACTTTCATCAAGATTTGCAGAACCAATCAAAACTAGGCAGTTACTTTAAAATATAAAGAAAAGATATGATACATTTTGCTGACAGTGGGCATATTCTTCCAAAGAAAATAAAGACACCAGTTATGTTCAAGATATTTTAACGAACCAATTATAAAGGTTGGCCATATACTTGGCTTTGAATACAATGGTTACTCTTCACCATTGTGAATGGCGATAATTTATAAAATCACCCTTGACTATATGTATTGCAATAAATGAATCAACCTTGCCACAGCTTTTCCTTTGGCTGTTAGAAATCCGAAACAGTTAACAGAAGATGCACGATTTGTCAATTTGATTTCTCGGCATATCATTGAGTTTAATGACATTCTCTACGCCCCTTTTGTTAGGACGTTAATCCTATATTAAAAGTTATAATGCATGTTATGAGATCATGTTCTTCAGAGAAAGTAGAAATCTTTTTGCTCTCCTCATAAACACCGGCTCGTATTGTTCCTGTCAAACGCTCCTCTTATTTATTATTTTAAATGAAAGGAATAGTTTTGCTATCTATAGTTTAGTTCTTGTACAAAGCTACAAGTATGAAGCACCCAGTGAATACTACTTATTACTAATGATCTGTAATGATGGAAAAGATACTGCACTCAAATTTCATTTCTCAAAATAAAAGACCGTCAAAGAAAATCAGGTGTAGAGTTAATCTAGAATTACTCCCGACCACTGAATGCAGATGTGCTTGACCTATATCCGTTGAGAACGACCATATTGGAGACATGAGTATATAAAAACCGCCCCAAGGATGATTTTGGTGATTTTCTAAACGTAGCTCAGATGTGTAATAAGGTCGTAAGTTTGGTGGCACCCAGTGAGGATCGAACTGACTTTTCAGTAGTAATTAATCTAGCGAGATAAGTTTGGTAACCATTACATCAAGTTGAAACACCACGGGTGCTGTCTCACAGAGACAGAACGTAAAGTTCACATATTGAACCGGGGGGTTATGGAGCTCGCACCACAGATTGCTAGAAAAGTAAATCAAATAACAGAGATAGAAATCACCTGTTGTCATTTAATCGGCACACTCACTTCATTTGGATCACCTCAGATGATAGCAAAATATGCACTGTACTCAATGTTATACTAAAATTTCAGCGAGGCAAGGTGCATCGGCAGGTTGACCTGAAAGATAGCCTCATAGCTGCCAAGTGAAGTTTCAGCCTTCACTGAATGTTAGTGTCTACCTTTTAAATATAAACAACCCAAGTGAGCTGGGGTTTGCAGATGTGGAAGACACATATCACTCGCCGAGAGTAAATGACAAAGTCTATATACGAATCCTAGAATTAAATAAGCCATAATATTACATAAGAAAAGTTAATCATATTAGTGTACATATGATGACATTAATCATCATCATCAGTCCCATGACCGGGTGTGATCGTAGGATCGATGAGCACTTTGGTGCCTGACCAGTTACCTCCACATACCTTGGTTGAAAAACTTTGGTCAAGTAGACCTGATCGAGCTCATTTCTATCCAGGTCAAACTAGTCATATCACGTTGAAACACCTGTTCTTAAAGTTAAGCAACGTCGAAAGTGATCATTACCTAGATGGTGGCCGATGTAAGCTTAGGTGTGCGGGGAGAGGAAAAAGAGAGGAATAATGGATAATGGCTCAGAATTGTTAATCGGGGAGTGAGTTCCAGTTCCAGATAGGTTCGTTATATTTACTTACGAGCAAAATTTGTGGTGGAGCGGATATCGCCTCGGAACGAGAAATATAATATCAATTTATAGCGAGAATTGTATATGATTATAAAATAATAAAAAGATCCTTTAAAAATAATAAAAAGATCCTTTAAAAATAATAAAAAGATCCTTTAAAAATTGTAAGAATAACTTTTTTTGTTCAAGCGAGAATTGCATTAACATTCTTTTTAGAATAACTGTAAGTTTTCCCGCCTGTAGAATTCTCTCCCATTTACTTGCTTCCCCGACAGCTACAATCTTCAAGAATTTAAATGTAAAGTCAATAGTCATCTCCTATCTCAATAACCTGCATCCTCTCTCTCTCTCTCATATTCCTTTCTCTGTCCGATCCGCTCTCATCAGTATTCACATCCTTCTCTTATTCACTTCCTGACACCCCCTATAACCTGTCACTCTTTGTCCTAACTTTCCTCTTATGTAACCCCCTGCAAAACAGTGGCAGTAAAATGCCTTGCTTGGGGCTATATGATTATAAAAAAAAAATTCTATACTTTTATAAAGTGGATATAAAGTGGGGGATTAATTCTATATTACAATCAATAAATCAACTGATCCCTCACTTTATGGCCACAGTCATCCTTCTTTTACCCACTTCCTGACACCTCCTATAAATTGTCACTCTTTCTCATAATTTCCTCCTATGTAACCCCCTGCAAAACAGTGGCAGTAAAATGCCTTGCTTGGGGCGATATGATTATAAAAAAATTCTATACTATTATGATGTGGATATAAAGTGGGGGATTAATTCTACATTACAATCAATATATAAACTGATCCCTCACTTTATGACCACAATCTTCCTTCATTCACTCACTTTCTGACACCTCCTATAACCTGTCACTCTTTCTCCTAACTTTCCTCCTATGTAACCCCCTGCAAAACAGTGGCAGTAAAATGCCTTTCTTGGGGTGATATGATTATAAAAATAGAAAAAAGTAGAATTCGAAATCTTTTCTTCGATTTCTCCTTTTGAGCCGCTATTACACCACCCGCATATCCCCACCTACTAGAGTAATATTAAATTTAATGTGAATGCAAGCAAATATATCTAATAAATATTTTACAAGTATCCAAATACTTATTTCTACGTCTACTGAAGCTATTCACAGTGAACGATACACACCAGTCAGTTAAGTGCCATACGTGAAACACGCTTGAGCGAACATGTCTCGAAAGAGACATGACTGACTGGGCAGAAGATTATCCAGCAGTAGGTTGTCATTGCTTTCTGCGGTAGACTGGTTGCCAGCCAAGGCTATAGAACCCAATCTGTCCTGTTATTTAACCCATAACTGGAAGGAAGAGACGGATTAATACCTTTCCCAAGGGTGTTTGCGCGTAAGTGAATGCAATGAATTCAACTGGAATTCGAACTCGGCTCCCCGATTTCTCGTTCTGAGTCGATATCCACTGGACCACAATGCACATCCTTACACGCCAGTAGAAAAAGATTAAACAGATGCGCACCCACCGAGATAGCTGTTTTGAACCTTTATCTATAGTTCGCATAGAAATGAATATCGCCAGAAAATTCGCGGATTTAAACATTGATAGAATCATAAAATGAAATAATAAAAATAAAAGAAGACGCAAAGTCAATTTTCCAAAGGCAATCACCATGTGAACCTAGGAAATTTTCACAATTTACAATTTGCCCAAGTTGTCAGACACCTGATTATCTTTTGGCGATGTTCGAATCAAAGGAGAGATCAAATGAACGTGTAACTTTGATCATTAGTCTCTCCCGCCTATTTATCTTTGACGGCCTCATTTCGAGTGATTCGTAATGCACACACGTGCCGCTTGGCCTATGCCCGGCTTCAATGTACGGAGATGTTTGTGCCGCACTAGCCTAATGGGTTTTACAAGTCATTTAGTCAGTTAAGTGCTATACGTAATGCACACTTGGGCGATCATGTACCTTTCTGACTAGGCAGAAGTTTTGCCCTCAGTAGTTTACCATTTCTTTCTGCGGTAGACTGGTTACCAAGCAAGGTTATAGAACCCAATCTGCTTACTATTCAACCCATAGCTGGAGGAAGAAAAGATCGATTCATATCTTTCCCAACGCGTAAATGAACGTAACGAATTCAACTGGAATTCGAACTGGACAAATGCGAAGCCATTATTTACATCTAAGTTGGTAGAGGTATTATTATAGACACAACGTTTCGACAAAGTACCCTTTGGTTATCATCAGGTGTCCATTGATTGGCGGATATTATATATCTGTTGATTATCTGTCATTTATTGTTCCTTCCTGCTGAATTGGCGCTTCACTACCTTTTATTTGTTTTATTTCATCCCAAGCAAGATTGATCTAAGGATTTAATATGCACTACATCCAGAAACTTTGTATTTAATAAATAAAATATAACCTCAATCTTAGGGAAAATTTAAAACTTAATTTTTTACAGATTATTTTATTAAAATCTAAACGCAGTTGATAATGTATGGCACAAGGGTCTATTTAAACTGGTAAGAAAACTTGATCTATTTGGAAAATAGAATCATGGAGAATAATGCAATATTATTCTGGGAGCATGGAGACAGCCAAGACAAAGATAGCAGTGTACAACGCTTGTGTCATCAGTACACTGCTATACGGCAGCGAGACATGGACCACGTACCCCAGGCAAGAGAGGCGTGAGAAGTATTCGCTGCATATTTGGAATGTCATGGCAAGACAAAGTGGCCAATATTGAGGTCCTGTCACGCGCGGTTCCGCCCACCACTTTCACACTCCTTAAACAGCACATAATCCGCTGGCTAGGCCATGTCCACTGCCTACATGTATGGAGAGCTCTCGCCAGGAAGAAGACCCACTGGGCGGACACAGCAGCAGTATGGTCACATCGTTAAACATGTCCCGATAGGCTGTGGGCATCAAGATGGAGTCATAGGAGAGCGTGACAGTCAACCGGTTCAAGTGGAGAGTAACCCCTGACGAAGTAACTCAAATCAGAGGAGGAGCAGCTGGAGAGTTGGGCTCGAAGAAAGCAAAGTAACAGCTCCGACAGACCAGAAACAAAACATAAATGCAGCCTCTACAACAGGGACTGCTACTACCGAATCGGCGTCTACAGTCTCAGACGCCGATGCTTCAACCAAGCAGACAGCTAGGATGCTACCCATATTCAAGCCGGTCCGACGAAGGCCTGGGAGCAAACAGCATGCATACTAGGATAAATTGATTTCTCACTTTTTAAAAACAATCAACAATGCACTCATTGTAAGAGCTAGGGTTTGATGTGACAAGTACTGCTACCAAAATTTAGATTCATAGCTTTTATAAATTCTTGAACATTTAGTTTTAAAATCGTTTGAAAATGCACAGAAACACTTCATTTCCGTAGATTTTCACTTACAACCGGACTTTAAAATTTTACTATTTCAGAAATAAATCCAATTAAATTTATATACCTTTCTTAGGTATATTTAATGGAAAATATATTTCAAAATATGTAATTTTTTTTACTATATTAGAAATGTAAATAAATTTTAAAAGTTTGCAAGAAAGGTGACTCAAATTGTTACATTATAATTCATAAAAAAATTGATAAAAGTTTATATAACACCATTATATTTCTAGGCCCAAATTATAAGACAAAATGTTTAAAATCTGCATTGCTTACTGAAAATAGCACTGTATAATATATTATATCATAATGCAGCTAAATTGTTTAGTATAATTTCGGCACAGGGATTTAGTAATAATGTGCTTGTGCCATGCACTTTTTCGATATAAAGCTTCAGTAAACTATAAATGTTATAAGGCCATACTGTAGCACATCCTTAAAACATTTATAATTTACTGAAGCTTCACAAATTTTATAAAAGGTTTTCACTGATCACCGGAATGAAATTCCAATGCTATGATTTGCAACTTAAACTTAATCTTCAAACTAATTTCCTCAAAAAACGGTAAAGATTTGGAAAGAAATATTTTGTACCGTACCATATTTATCATGTCAAACCACAAATTTCGAAATTACTTCAATACTATATTGTTGGATGGATAACGGTTGACTTATGACTTGTAAGATGTTAAAATTATACTAATCGGGGAAACATCCACCAAGGAGTTTGATACATATCGCCCGGTTCACACTCCACCCACGTCGATTGTACAGGTGTAAAGGCTCATCCCTTGTTCCCTGTTTATGATGTGGTTTCCGGATTTCTCTTTTCCAATCTTTTCACTTTGCTTCTTTTTTTTTTTTTTCTTTTTCATTTTTTTCTTCAATTGGAGTAGATAGACTAAACTATCGCCCGGTTCACACTCAACCCACGTCTATTGTACAGGTGTAGAGGCTCATCCCTTGTTCCCTGTTTAGGATGTGTTTTCCGGCTTTCTCTTTTCCAAATCTTTTCACTCTCACGTAGCCCCCTGCACATCAGTGGCGTTACCGCCTTGCTCGGGGTGATATGATAAAAAAAATAAAAAAAAACATAAACTGTTTTTTAAAAACATTGTTTGATGTTACAAAAAAAAGGCTACCCAATGAATAAGATTTTTTAGATCATAATTAATTAAAACACACAAAAAAAATAAAAGAGTATCTTCTACTTCTGTGTGTCTTGTTCTTTCAGAACGTAGGCGATCATGGCTTTCCTCATCTCCCTATTCCTGGTGAATCTTAGTACACTTTCTCCTATAACACCACACAGCTCCTGTTCCGTCATCCACCTGATTAGGTCCTTCAAATATGTTATCCGTTGCTTTCTCCTGTCTCTTTTTCCCTCTATCTGGCCTGTTAGTGTCAGGTTCTCCAAGCCCTCCTTCCTCATTGCATGTCGCAGGAACTTTAGTTATCTCTTCCTGATGTTCAATATTAATTTCTTTTTTTGTTTCCATTCTTTCCAAAACCTCATTATTGCTCACAAGCTCGGTCCATGATATCCGCAGCATACTTCTGTAGAACTACATTTCAGTTGCTTCAAGTTTTTCCTTCATCTTTGATGATATTGTCCAGCATTCACTGCCATATTGAATAACAGGCATCACATAGCAATCGAGTACTCTTTTCTATTTGTACTGTTTCTAGTAAAATTTCCTGTCTCTTAATACTTTACTCGGCTTCTGGAACGCGTTCTTCGCCATGCCAATTCGCCTTCGGATCTCAGTGTCACACTTTCTGTCTTCTGCTATAACACTTCCCAGGTATTTAATTTTTTTTGTTTTTTGTTTTTACAACTGGGCACAATTTATAAGACAAAATGTTTTAACTTTGCATTTTTTTAATCATATTAAAACTACGGCCTTGTATAATCAGTCAAGTGCCATAAGTGATACACGCTTTGTGCGAGCATGTCTCTTAAGAAACATGACTGACTGGACAGAAAGTTGCCATTGCTTTCTGAGGTAGACTGGTTGCCAAGCAAGGCTATAGAACCCAATCTCTCCTATTATTTAACTCATAACTGAAGAGAAAAGACGGATTAATACCTTTCCCAAGGGTATTTGCGCGTAAGTAACTGCAATGAATTCAACTAGAATTCGAACTCGGCTCCCTCATTTGTCGTTCCGAGTCAATATTCATTGCACCACAACGCTCATCTGCTGTATTGTATATAGACTTCAAAGTAATATTATACTGAACAATACAGTTATATTATAATTGTTGTAGATTGCGGGTGAGGAATCACACAAAATAATAAACAACAAAAACAGATATGGAGATAGAAAAGTAGTTTATATTGAACGTAAAATACAAACTAGAACGTAGGTTAGTCAATTCAGGAATATTATTAGTAGAAATAAATATATAAAAGTGTTGAATTGAAATCGTTGGAAAAAGTATGTCCGGATAACACTTCGGTATCTGTCGGAACCCTTCGATAACTGTAACTGATCTCTACGCTTACTCTCCACTGTAAACCTGCAACTACAACTGAGATTCCAGATATCAACTGCTGTTCTCTTTATGGCAGGATTATATGTACACTCAGTTGTGTCCATTATCATTTACAAAAAGAGGAGATCCCACAACACCCCGCTCCCTAGCTTCTTTTTTGGGAGGAGTTAATATTTTTTCCGTTTGTTTTTTTATTATTCTCAAGAGCTTCAAAAGTTTTTTCCATCGCGACATCGTTTATAGAGGGTGACGAGCTTGGCTCTTCACTCCTTCCTTTTTGTATTTGGTGGATGTGTCTCTTGTGGATAGATTTTTCTCCCTGTATTTTGTATATCGCATTTCCTTGTCCGCTTATAGTTGTTCCAGGTTCCCAATGTACCATGTAATTCTTTAACATTCTGAAGTAAACTTGTTCACCTGGTTTGAATGCTTTTTTCGTAAATATGAGTGTAATAAATACTGGTTGCACATTCTTCTTTTGCTCGAGTTTTGTTTCGATTTTGTTACGTCGTCCTAAACTGCTTGAGAATACCTCTGGAATTTGTTTGTGTAATTATTTTTTTCAGTCTCGTAGTTTCTGTCGAGACGCTCTTTATTTATTTATTTTTTTTTTACAAGAGCTAATGGGTAAATCCCATCTATTAAATATCTGCATCCAGTCCGTTCCTAGCAGGTTATGTGTGTTTTTCCTAACATAAATTTTTAACTTTTTGTTTTTCCATGAAATTTCACATTTACGATTATTTCACCTTCGAAATTGATCCGTTTTCCTGTTATCGATTTAGCATTTTTTTCTGTATGTAACATGGTCAGCCTATTCAGCTTCCGCCATGTCTGTAGATTAATTATTGTTAAGTCCGAACCTGAATCCAGTTGTAATTTGATCTTCTTATTCAATATTTCAAGTTCTACATATTTCCTCGTGTTTTCTTTGTTTTTATATTCCACTCTAGTAGATCTTACCCTACTAGGCTGGTTTTTGTTTCTGCATACAGCTGCCTCGTGTCCCATCTTTCCACACGAAAGGCAATTTTTGTATTTAAACCAACAACCTCTAACGCAATGTAATCCACCACATCTGTAACATGCAGAAGTGGGGGGGGGGCTTGTTTTTTATTTGATTTCTGTCACTAGTTGCTTTGTATCTTTTTTCTTTGTTGTTAAAATCTTGTTTTACTTTTGTTAAGGGTGAAAAACGAAAATATTTTTTTTTAGTTACGAATATGCGCGACTCCTAATTCTTCGATATCTTAGGCTGTCTTTTTTAATATTTAAACATTTCTGGCAATTCTCTGATAGTTTTTGCAGCGTTAAACCTGGTTTATTTTGGAGTTTGGTCAGCATTCGTTTCCGCATTTCGCTGTCTTTGGCAGCAACTAGTCCTTGGTCAAATATGAGGCATCTAAAGTTGTCTGGAGTTAGCTCCGCCAATTTAAAGTCGTCACAATGTTTGTTGGCGATGGCTGCGAATGTTGAATAGTCCTCGTTTGCATCTTTTACGAGATTAAGGCATTTTCACCTTTTGTGAAACAAAAAAGTTTTGGGGCTAAATAGCTTAGTGATGCCTGTCACTGCCTCCTTGAACGTTCGTCTTCTTTGGTAGAATATAATCTACTAATTTAGTGTATTCTTCCGTACCTAATTTTCTGAGCAAAAGCCTTAACTTTTTCTTTTCTGTCCAGTTCTGACAATCGATATTAAAAATATCTTCATATCGCCTGTAATATTCTCCAAAATTTTTGTCTTCACAAATCGAGTACTAATCTATCGCATTCCACACAGCATCGTCGAAAATGTCTCCTCTTTTTTCGTGTTCCTTTCTAGTATATTGCTTGTTAATTTTAGTAATAGTTCTTGTAGTTATGATTGTCTTTCTGAAAGTCATCCATGGTTTTCTGCTTTGATTCCGTGAGGGGTTTGGTTTTTTAATTATTGCTTTCTGGCAATTAATCTCGTAGAAAATTTTGTGGAAAATTTTTCTGTTGAAGGAGAAAAAAATAGACTTTAAATTCCCTTTTTACATTTTTTTTTCATTTTATCTCTTTTTGTTCAAAAGTTGTAATGCCAGCAGATTATCAGTGATAGTGTGGCCAAATTGTTTTTTGTCGACCTGTGTGGCACTGTAGTTTTTACGTTGTTCTGAGTGAGTTCTGTTGTTGTGTGGTATACGTAAATTTGAATCTTCCGTCACCAAGTTATTGTGGCGAGTCGAGTTCGAAATCTTCGTAGCAACTTGTTATGGCGATTCGGGGTATACGTATACGTGAGTTCGAGCCTTCGTCGCCAATTTGTTGTGGATTCCGGATGAGGAACCGCACAAAATAATAAACAACAAAAACAGATATGGAGATAGAAAGGTAGGTTATATTGAACGAAATATACAAACTAGAACACGGGTTAGTCAATTCAGGAATACTATTAGTAGAAATAAATATATGCAGGTCTTGAAGTGAAATAGTATGTCCGGGTAACTTATACTAGCAGAGTGGAGCTCAGAGCTAGTCGGGTCTCTGGGTAACTTCGGTATCTGTGGGAAATCTTTGATAACTGTAACGGATCTCTACGATTACTCTCCACTGTGAACTGCAACTACAACTGAGATTCTAGATCTCAACAGCTGTTCTCTCTCTAGCGGGATTATATGTACATTCAGTTGAGTCCATTATCATATACAAAAAGGGGAGATCCCACAACAATATTGTAATACTGTATAATATATTACATTATAACTGAATTGTTCAGTATAACATTACTTTGAAGTAAACGAAGATCTTATTTGATGTCCCAATGATTTCGTAATAATGTGTTTGTACCATGCATTTTTTCAATACAAAATTTGTAAAACTTCAATAAATTATAAATGTTATAAGGATGTGAGAACATCCTGATAACATTTATAATTTACTGAATCTTTACAAATTTTATAAGAGGCTTTCATTTATCACCGGAATGAAATGGCAATGCTAAGATTTTTAACCTAAATCTAATCTTTAAACTCGTTTCCTAAAAACAAAAACGGTAAAGATTTGAAAAAAATATCTTCTAATTATTTACACTATCTACAGTATTCGGACTGTGGTCCTCATCTTTCCTGGCATATTCACGAGGTTTCGCCCTTTGGACGCTTCAGCCTTCTCCAGGTCATATATGTTTAGAATTTCTTAAGTAGATAAATGCGTTCGTTGAAGTAATTCAGAAAGTTTCTTGATCCAAAGAGATGTGAGTTCAATAGGTTAAAACTAAAGAGAATCAATGAATACTAATATATCCAGAAAAGACAAGGCACGTGGAACTAGAACAACTTACACCCGGGTTCGGTTCGAAATTCCAACGTATAGCACCTGAAAAAGATCTGGGCGTACAACGACCGAAAGGCCGTGACTATGACAATAAAGATGAAAACTGAAACAATCCTGCCCATATATAAATCTACCATCCGCCCGTGCATTGAATACTGCAGCCATATCTGGTCGGGTGCTCCTGCTATCCACCTAGGTGTCCTTGACAAAATCCAACGGAGACTCTGTAATGTGATCGATCCCGACTTGGCAGCTCAGATACAGTCACTTTCTCACCGGCGCAATGTGGCTTCCCTGTGTCTCTTCTACAAATAATTTCACGGCTTCTGCTCGGATGAACTTAGCTCACTGGTGCCCCATATATATGAATTTACTCAAGCCACATGATTAGCAACTGGGTCCTACTCTTTTACTGTGAAGCAAATAAAATGTAAACGCAAATTCTACTCCATCAGCTTCTTTTCTCGTTTACTTGCTTCCCCGACAACTACAATCTCCAAGAAAGTCAATAGTCTCACTAACCTGCATCCTCTCTCTCATGCTCCTTTCTCCGTCCACTTCACTCTCATCAGTATTCTCATCCTTCTCTTACCCACTTCCTGACATCCCCTATAACCTGTCACTCTTTCTCTTAACTTTCCTCCAATGTAACCCCTTCCATTTACTTGCTTTCCCGACAGCTACAATCTCCAAGAATTTAATTGTAAAGTCAATAGTCATCTCGTATCTCACTAACCTGCATCCTCTCTTTCATGCTCCTTTCTCCGTCCACTTCACTCTCATCAGTATTCTCATCCTTCTCTTACCCACTTCCTGACACTCCCTATAACCTGTCACTCTTTCTCATAACTTTCCTCCTCAGTAACCCCCTGCAAAACAGTGTCAATAAGTAAAACAGTTTATAATCATATCGCACCTTGCATGATTATAAAAAAGGTCATTATTTAAAGAAGTTAAAGGGTACAAATAAAAAGATAAACAATTCGTATGGTTTTCTATTTCTTTGAAGTAGATGATTTCGTCTCCTCTGTTCTTTCTTTCTTCTTATTAATGCTTTAAAAAAACAGTCTCCAATATAACCTTTCCTTCCATCTATCCCTGCGATCGAAATGGAATGGTCTGTTATGTGTCTATAGTGTAAAGCACGCGCTCAATGACTTGCCAATAGAGAAACAAATATATGATACATTGTTTTTCTCTTACCATTTTTAGTTGGCTGTTCTTTGTTAAACGCAATATTTAAATAACATGAACAGTTTATCAGTTTAATAAGAGTTTGGGGGAGAGAGAGATAAAGTGGGGAAAAGTGGACGGATTGTGTACACAGACGTCTTCGATTGGCACATCATAGGTGCAGTGAGTGACAAAACTGAAGATTTTAAAAAAGTATTTTTTTTCATTTAATTCCTGTACTACGCCTTTGTAAATTGTATAATCATGCAACGATTAAGAATCACCATAAAGAAGATATGAAGCCTTACATAACATTCATAATACCCTCTTTGAAAAGGAAAACAGTTGTTAGTTTACCTCAGGCAGTAGAAAATACAAGCATAACTGAAATACAAGAACCATTAATGCCTGATATTAATCAGCTAAGCAATACTATGAAAGAAATAGCGACTTTCATTAAAAACACTCTCGTCTAGGTTATGTGTCACTTTCACTCTCAGCTTCACTTTCACTTTCACTTTAACTTTCACATGCGATTAGGTTTTTGTATGCGTCACGGTTTTAATGACCATAACCGTTGTTGCCGTACGTGATACAATACATGACTGACGACAATACTTTCTGCGGTAGACTGGTTGCCAATCAAGACTATAGAATCCAATCTGTCCTGTTTTTTAACCCATAACTGAAAGGAAGAGACGAATTAATACCTTTTCCCAACAGTATTTGCGCGTAAGTGAATGCAAAGAATTCAACTAGAATTCGAACCCGGTTCTCCGATTTCTCGTTCCGAGCCGATATCTACTGCACTAGAAACGCACATACAAGATCTTTTTCTGTATTTCCGTACCTAGAGAACAAGGTTCATGAATCTTATACACGTTTTCTTAAAGACAAGAACCCTAGAGTTTAGGAGTATTTTCGGAGAAACTGTCTGGACTAGGCAAATTTTGTCACCAGAATCTATCTTACATATTTATAAGTCTACCGTTCGACTATTCCACAGACATTGCTGTCACTTCTAGTATGGTAATTGTTCTTCTTTTTTTAATCGTTTAACCCCAAGCATAGCGGTACCGCCACTAATGCGCAGGAGGCTACATAGAGTAAAAGTTTAGACAGGAGGAGAGTGAAGAGAAAGACGGACCAGTTACAGGGGTTGTCAGAGAAAGGCCAAGAGAAGGATGAGAACACAGGTGTGAAGATAGTTGCGAAAATAGAGAGAAAGAAAAAGAACAAGATAGACACGGTGATGCAGAAAGAACTGAAGTCAAGTGGATAAGAGATGGGTATTGACATGTTTGATGAGACTGGTCAGTAATTGCTGCCATATTGAAAGATAAATATCGCAATACAATCCAGTACTTTCTTCTTTGTTTCCAGCAAAATATTTCTGTCACTCAATAGTCTTCACAGCTTCTTGAATGCGTCCTTGGTCATGTCAATATGTCTTCGGATCTCCAACTTGTAATTGGCATTTTGACCTCCTCTTTTTACTGATTAACATATTACTTAACAATAGAGTGAATATAGGTAAGCAAAATGGCACAAGTGGAATGAGAGGGAGGGAAAATGTCACGACTAACATAGCATGCAATTTCATTATATTAATTCAATTAAATTCAGCCCCGCCCTTTGAAACTTACTCCCAGGATTTGCCCATCTCTTCTACTAATGCACACATATTCATTTTATATATAAACTATTTTTTATATTGTGTTTAAAAATGAGAGGTAATTTTAGGCTTTTGATATTTTATTACACAAAGTATTAAGCGTTAATTGCCCCTGCCACTCACTTCATGTTCACAAAAACAAGAATCAAAGCCATACATTATGCAAGGTTTTTGTTTGTTCGTGGGTCTGCCTCTGTGTGTGTGTGTGTGTGTGTGTGTGTGTGTGTGTGTGTGTGTGTGTGTGTGTGTGTGTGTCTGTCTGTCTGTGTGTCTGTGTGCCTATCTGTGTGTCTGCCTGTGCGTGTCTGTCTGTCTGTGTCTGCCTATCTGCCTGTGTGTGTGTGTCTGTCTGTGTCTGTGTGTCTGCCTGGGTGTGAGTCTGTCTGTTTGTCTGTGTGTCTGATGTCTGTCTGTCAGTCTGTCTGTGTCTGTCTGTGTCTCTGTGTGTGTGTCTGCCTGTGTGTGTGTCTCTGTGTCTGTCTGTGTGTCTGCCTCTGTGTGTGTGTGTCTTTCTGTCTGTCTGTCTGTCTGTGTGTGCGTGCGTGTGTGTGTGTGTGTGTGTGTGTGTGTGTGTGTGTGTGTGTGTGTGCGTGCGTGCGTGCGTGCGCGTCTGGACTGGACTGGACTGGAATTACTGCTACTCTGTTTTCAGAGGGGAAAATCGTTCATTGTTTGTTTAAATTAACACCACCTTTAATTAAATGAATGTTTACAATACATTCCCTAACAATAGATTCTTACTTAACATATTCTTCATCACGACTCAACTGCTTTTATTTTCATTAACACAAATTGGCATCTCCACATCAGTCATTTTCTCACCAACATGACATGGCTTCCCTCTGTATTTTTTACAAATATTTTCATGGTAACGGTTCTGAAATAGTTTTTTTTTCCTGGTGCCCCGACCACATGAACTTAAGCTACTAGACTGGCATCCAGGTCTCAACCTTTTAACCGTGGAAATAGTTAAATATAGCCTCCAACAGTTTCTTTTCTCGTACTTCCAACTAGTGGAACTCCCTTCCGTTTATTTGCTTCAATAGCTACACTCTCCAAAAATTTAAATGTAACATCAATTAGCATCTTCTGTTCCTTTGAATTTTGTCCATCTTTCATTCTTCCTTCAACACTCCTTGAAACCAGTCTTATTTCTCACAGTAACCTCCTGCGTAAAAGTGGCGATCCCACTTGGCTTGGAGCGAAATGATTTTCAAAAACCTACCTGTGCAATTGAAAAATGCTAGAGTAATATCACCGACTTTGACATTACATTTAAAAGAAACATGATTTTACTTAGATTGTCAAGTGGTTTAACACAGGTCACTAAAACGACAATAATTGAGTCTTCTATTCAAATACCTGTGCGTTGTGGTGCAGAGGATATTGGCTCGGAACGAGAAATCGGAGAGACGAGTTCGAATTCCACTCGAATTCGTTGCATTCACGTACGTGCAAATAAATTTGATCAATTCATTAATCCGCCGCTTCCCACTCCAGCTATGGGTTAAATAGCAGGAGAAATTTACTTATATAGCTATGGTTGGCAACCAGTCTACTACAGAAAGCAATGGCAACTTACTGCGTGAAAATCTTCTAATCTGTCAATTATGTTTCTTTCGAAACATGATCATGAATTACGTATGGCATTTAACTGAGTGATTGATTAAAATACCTATCTTCTACATTCTCTTCAAACAATATATATTTGTTCAAAATGAGCACAAGGAAAGAAGACTGGTGAGAATTTCTTGATTTTAGCATCATTTTCTGAATGGACGAAGAGTAGCAGAATATATATATATATATATATATATATATATATATATTCCATTTGTAAATGAGTTATTACACGACCTAGGATTCTACCATGAGTGGTGTATATTTTGAATGTAGACCTGTGATTGAACCACCATATAGAAAACTTAAAAAACTGTATAAAATTGGCTAGCTACATGTGGAAATTAAAATCAAAATATGGAAAAGACCCAGACATAACGTGGAGTAGAGTAAAAATGGCTAAGCTTTACAACGGTGACAAAATATGTAGACTGTACCAAGAAGAAAAATTAGAGATTATGCTATTCACAAACAAAAGCGAACTGTTGAATGAAAGAACATAAATTATGACCATACTAAAAAATACCTCTTAGATTCATACAACCATGAATGAAAACGCCATAATTCCTTGTAATTTTAAAAATCGCGCGTTCAAAAACTTCCTTCCAACTGAGCGTTCAAAAAAAAGTAAAAATAAAAAAAAACACCGTTACGTGAGCGTTCTTTAAAAAAACGTTAAACGGTAAAATCAGTTATTGCAAATCGCCTGAAGACACCACTCATGGTAGAAACCTAGGTCGCGTAATAACTCGTTTACAAATGGAAAAATATTCAAATGTTCTACAATATAATTGTATTGAACACTTTTTAATACAAATTTTCATATATATATATATATATATATATATATATATATTATGGATGTTGAGAATCTCGATAAAAATAAACCAAAAAGAGAAATTACAGGTTCTCATTAATATTTAACTAAGAAATTTCAGGAAAAATGCTTTCATATCTAATAAATAATGGAACTAAATAAAAACGTTAACAAAAATGACAACCTTGGGTTTTGCACCTTGCTTGCCCCATAAATTAAATTTAGGAGTTGTTTTTTTCTTTTTTGTTTTACTAAAATTCACTCAATACGAGGCTCAAAGTTCAGTACGTGGTTACAGTGGTTAATGTTTTTATTAATCGTAGACACACACAGTTAAACAGGCACAAGTTTTTCTTCTACATTTAATATTTATCCATTGCTTTATCACACGGGACACGTATCTGACCAATGAAACTACTATAGCTGAATCAACATACTGTCACTTGGATTTATAAATCATTCGTCTTTAATAAATTAACACTAAAAGGAAATTAACATAATAAAAAGCATAAAAATAAAATGAAAATAAACCATATGAAAATAATAAAACATTAAAAAGAAATCAACACAACAAAAGCAATCAAAACTATCTACAGAATAAATGACATACCAAAATATCAAATTACACCAAGATCCACATAAATAAGCAAAACCGGGACACAACAGCAGAGAGAAATTAAGCCCTGACGAGTAAAGACATGATACTGGTACTTTTACAAAACTTCAAAATTGACATGATTCTGCTCGGTTAGGTTAAACTTCTCCACATTAATCCTGTTAACTCTTTCCCTCTATCTCGATATCGAGCACTTTACAACAAAAAAACTACTTCCCAAAATATCTCTTTAACAGTAAATCACTGGAAAAAAACAGCAACCCTCGCACTAAACGTCATCACAACTCTACATTATATATATATATATATATATATATATATATATATATATATATATATATATATGATATGTTTTTGGGCGGCTTCCGGTATGTGAATTTTTGCACCATATTTGAAATTAAAAAAATGTTTTTTGATCGTGCTGAAGGAGCGAGATGTTTTTTCACTAAAATAGGTAGAAAATGCTTGTAGAATTCGAAATTTTATTTCATATAATATACATATTTGGCTCTGTAAAATAGATAATAACATTTACATCGAGCCCTCCACCTAGATCATTTTTAATATTAATAAAATTAATATTAATAGGATCTGGTTTTGGGGATTTTACCTACATGCTTTTCCTTTTTCAGGATTTAGAATATATATATCTACATATATATAGTCATCCGTAGACAGTTCTGTTTTGTTGGATAGATAGATAGATAGATAGATAGATAGATAGATAGATAGATAGATAGATAGATAGATAATCATTATATATATATATATATATATATATATATATATATATATATATATATATTAGAATATGTACAAAATATTTTATATCTACTATAAATCGTACATTTGTTTCGACATTGAAACTACAATGTCTCCTTAGGTGGTGTGGACAGGAATGGAAAGCCAATGTTTTGGACGTTGTAAAACAATTTTTTCTTCGTTCCTTATTTACTCGGATATATATATATATATATATATATATATATATATATATATATAACAGTTCTGTTTTGTAAGATAGATAGATAGATAGATAGATAGATAGATAGATAGATAGATATCATATATATATATATATATATATATATATATATAATAACTCTCTGCGGATGACAATATATATATATATATATATATATATATATATATATATATATATCCATCCGCAGACCTATATATATATATATATATATATAGCTTTAAATTTATTATATTTATAGTGGAATCGTGTCCAATCCAATATCGAGCAGAGCGTTTGAAATAATAAATATTTTGGACAAATAAAACAATACTTCAGAGGACTGTCAACTTCACGCCTTATCATCATCGCCTGATAATCAATTTAAAGAATCCCTGGTGTTTGCTCATCGAAACACCGTGTGCTGGGCTGATAACTTTCCAGCAGCGTCCTCCCTCGTATATCCTTTCAGTGAGAACATATAGTTATTGCAATGAGATCACATGAACGGAGGTTCATATATTTTTCATCGTGAGATCACACGGAGCGCTATATGTCGAGATTGAAGATAATTAGCAGTGAGCAAAGGAAAAAGGATGATATCGAAGAAATCCTATTGATATTATTTCATTCTACTAAGGTTTCATGGTTGAAGATTGTATCAGAAATTCGATCTGTCCGGTCGAATGATGCTAAATTGATTAAAATGAGCGGGAAAAATCACATGATCAAATTAAGTCAAGAAAAATGGCCACCGAAGAATACAAAATGTATTACGCTGGTCTGTCCTAGAGTTCTTCTTTCATAATAACGAAAGTTAAATTTTCTTTCGTCTAAATTTAAAATGTTAGATGTCTGTATACGTACTCCGTCTCTTTTTTTCATTCATTCATTCGTTCGTTCGTTCATACTTTCTTTCTTTTTTTCATAATTTTTTTTTTTAACTGGAGACAAAACTGACAGTTGAAAACTGATTTGTCTTTAGTAATTTTGACAGACACCTGATAAAATATTTCTATTTGCAGCATTTTTGTAATGCACTACAGTCAGTCAGTTAAGTGCCATACGTAATACACGCTTGAGTGATCATGTCTCGACAGAGACATGAGTGACTGGGCAGAAGATTATCCCGCAGTAGGTTACCATTGCTTTCTGCGGTAGACTGGTTGCCAACCAAGGCTATAGAACCCAATCTGTCCTATTATTTAACCCATAACTGGAAGGAATAGACGGATTAATACCTTTCCCAAGGGTATTTGCGCCGAAGTGAATTCAATGAATTCAGATGGAATTCGAAATCGGCTCCCCGATTTCTCTTTCCGAGCCGATATCTAATGCACCACAACGCACATCCAATACCGATATCCAATGCACCACAATGCACTACAGTATGCGCAATTGTATAATCTTAATTTTAAACCTGTGATTTTACGTAAGTAAACTTGGAAACCTACACACATTTTAGAACTTAATGCATACACATGTAAAAGTACCGTTAAAATTACATAAACATCGACTTCAGTAACAACAGCGTATATTGGGGAGCTAACCTGATAGAGTGTGGTGGATAGGAAATTAAGAATTAAAGGCAACTTTCTTTTTCACTTTTACAAAAATTCACAATGAAGTGTTAAATTCTGGTTTTGCCAAAGAGAAAAAGGATTGGCCACGTGCTTAAAGAAAAAATCGAAACCGGATTTTGCGAGTAGATGTTAAATTAACTTTCTGACTAATGGAAAGCCTAGAATTACATCCGGGAGTTAATTCCTAAATGAAATAAAAAGACCAAACAAGATGACCCTCATCAGAAAGAAAGGAGATGAGCGTAGTTAACACGTACTCTTGACAAACGTCAAGAGATCGCATTATTATTGCCTCTCTATTCCTCTTTCACCACCTTCTTCTTCATCGTTCACCCGTCTACTTGATAACCGCGCGGAATCGTTTAAGACTAAGCGAATACTTCAAAAGCACTCCTACCCAACAAACGCTCATGCACACATACATACGTACCCACAAACTCTTTCCAACAAGTTACTACTACGAATTCTACCCTTAACTTCTTAATAATGTTTCTAATTGCACATTAACTTCTACAAGTCCTGTTATTCTTTTCTATCAATAAATTTCTATTTTAACATGTAAAATGTATATTTTTATTCTTCCACAAAACCCACACATTCGAACCAACCCTCTGTTGATAACCTTCTGATGATAGTGAATAATCTGTAAGCTGTAGTAAGTTCGGTTATGTATGACACAAGGCCGAATTAATACACATTAATCATCTCCAACGAGAGCCCAACGATCTTCATGCTGGTTCGAATTTAGTCTTCCTTCTTCTAAATTGGTTACCAACCAAAGCTAAAGAGCCCAGTCTACTCTATAATTTTCTCGGATTTTTAACTCAGAATTCTCTTTCTCCTAGGCCGGGTGCCACCCAGATCTATAGGACAAAGTCTGTTCTGACCTAGGCTCTCCTGATATCTACCCATAGCTGGGGGAGAAGATATGGGTTCATACCTTTCCCAGTAGTAGTAGGACGTAAGTAAATATAATAAACTCGACTAGAATTCGATCTTAGATATTTGATTCCTCAATCTGAATTGTGAAAATGAAAATAACACTGACATTCTATTTTTATATATTTAACAAAATTACACAAAAATCTTGAAAAACTAAAGAGTGAAATCGCCAATGGCTTCAGTCAGGGTCTCCAGACGACTTCGGAATGGTTTCCTTGTTTTAAGTTGGTGAATGCTGCCATAATCCTTGCCTTCAGTTCCTCTTCGGTCTTACAAGAAGTTTTGTTGCTTTCTTGTTTAACTGCATCCCACACATCAAGGATGTTGCAGTGTGGGGAATTAGGTGGCCAAATGTAAGAGATGATATGGTCGTAGAAATTGTTTGACAGCCATGACTGAATTCTCCTGTTTGTGTGATATGGTGCAGAGTCCTGTTGTCAGGCATACATTCTTCCAGCAACTACTCTCTGAACCAAAGACAGCACTATCACTTCAAAGCACTTGATGTGGGCCTCCGTGTTGAGTTTGTCGCTCTGTGGTAAGATCAATAGAGGCATAACGTAACCATCACTAGTGAACACTCCAAACACCTTCATAAATGAATTCATTAAACTCTTTCCGAATCCTCTGCAATATCCTCAGATTGACACCTAAACAAACTGAAATGTTCGTATTGAAGCTTCCGGAGAGAATGCCAAGCAGTACAGCATGCCGTTATAAAATTTCTGGAGGACTGAATTGCACCATGCTGCTCTTTTTCTCACAGAATGTGCCCATGTAAAAAACATTAATTGAAAATATGTATTGAAATATACAGGAAGTTTATAATGTCTGTGTTCATCTTTTAATACTGGTAAGCAGCTGCAAAATGCTTTTGAAGAACTACATAACAATATTGGCCTTTTTTATGTAATCATCATGGACATGCTGAAACTTAACAATTCCAGCAATAAATTTGCAATGTTTTTTGTATTCCTTCTATAGAGTAATTATTCTATATATTTAGTCGTAAAACCGTGGCTGCGCAATTTTAACATATGTATTTAAAATTGCACAGCCACTTTATAATCTTCCGACTTTAAAAAAAAAATTATTTTCACTAATGTATATTTAAAAAAACAAACCTGTTTATTGGCATTTGTCCAAGCCGCATTCACCTTTATGTCTTTCCGAAATATGCCGAAGTTGCTGAGCATTTCTATCAATTCTTTGATAGATTTTGTCGAACGTATTTTGTCGAACGCCTTCGCATAATCTATAAAACATAGGTACACGTCTTTTTTTCATTTGTATTGGCCTTTCGGAGAGCATCTAGATATTTACTAAACAATAAATAGAAAGGGTCCCCTTCAAAAATTTAAATGACCAGAGCCTGGTGGATCGTCTGTAATCTGATCGAGCTTTAACAATTCATTGGGTGAGAGCTGTCTGGTCACATTCTGTTATGGGATATACCCGTTTGTACCATAATGAACTCTTCTGATGATTATAAACACCGGGTGAGTATGTCTCAAGTCGGACGATTGGAGGAGGAGTTGAGTTGATTGAGTCTACCCGGTCTACACTTGGCAGTCAGCCTGACGTGTAACACTCTTTGGTTTGTTTTTCGTTAATATATATTTGTTTCACTAATACCCGAGTTATGGTTTTTTCCAGACCTATTCTGGGTCCACAACACATTCAATACCTCATAATCTAAGCTTGTAATGTTCTAACACCATCGAGCTACCCCTAAATTTCTGTTTTCCACAATGAACGGATATTCTCTCAAGTAGACCCCTTTGCCTTGGACGCCTGACGACACTCAGTCTCACTCAACATCTCAAGTGGAATAAGTATATGCAATCCAACTCTAAAAAATGGGCAGTTCCTTATACCACTTCAGTAACTAATTGACTCCTCCTGCTTTGCTCAACTACCTTTACAAGAGTAAAAAAGACTGAAAATTGTGTACCATGGCCATATCTGGGCTTGATGTTCAACGTCCACATCAATATCATATCATTATTTTTCATTCTTGTTACATATGTTAGATTTATTAGCTTTTGTTGGTATTGAAATTCGGCGACGTGTTTTCTGTTATTTGGTACACTTCTTTGGTTTTTTTTTTTTGGGGGGGGGGGGGTAGGGTCAATTTGTCAGGAAGGTAACTTCTTGATGTTATCGTCTAGGAGGACGCGATCCCCGCATGCGGCACCTTTGGAAAGGGCCTGAAAGCCATACCACGGGTTAACAAAAGCCTTGTGAGGGAAACTGTGTAGACGGTTCTCTTTGAGAATCTGTCGATGGTTTGGCTAGCTCGAAGTCACAGGTTATCATATATAATGTTCGCTTCCTAAACATGAAGCCTGGGTTCGAATTTTGACATAGTCGATTTGTCAGGAAGATAACTTTTTGATGTTATCGGCTAGGAAGACGTGATCCCAACCTGAAAGTGCCTGAAAGCCATACGTCGGGTTGACCTCTGCCTTGTTAGTGAACTTTAGTAGACGGGACCTTTTGGGAGTTTTCAGTGAAAGAAGAAGTCTTAAGCTTTGGTTGTCAATCTTCTTTGAGATGGTGTCTCGTATATAAAAACAACCGAATGGTAGGGCCGATGATCCACATCTGTATCAGCCATCAAAAAAGTCCATGACATCCACTCACAGCACCAGGGTCTGTGTACAACAATGCTTGACAATGTTGTGCGGGGTGGGATGAATCGTCGATGGATTTCCGACTAATCAATGGTTGGTCGAAGGATGATGGTGCTTCTATCGCACTCGTCTACGAAACCTAGCGAAGAATTAGTAGTTGTATAAATCCAAGTTTTACGGGTCTTTCAATAATCTTTGCTGTTGGGCAGCGTAATATCCTTTCGTTTGAAGGAGGGCGCTGAAGTGTCATGGACTAATCGTTGTTGTTGTTGTTGTTGTTGTTGTTCTTCTTCTTCTTCTTCTTCTTCTTCTTCTTCTTCTTCTTCTTCTTCTATGTGCCCTGTCTTTTCAGGGTGTAGCCGATCATGGCTATCCACGTCTCCCTATTCCTGGTGGCTCTAAGCACCCTTTCTCCTGTTACTCCAGGCAATCCTCGTTCCGTCATCCACCTGATCAGATTCTTCAAATATGTTATCCACTGTTTTCCCCTGTCTCTAGTTCCCTCTATCTGGCCTGTTAGTATCAGGTTCTCCAAGCCCTCTTTCCTCATTGCACGTCACAGGAACTTCAGCTGTGTCTTCCTGGTGCTCAATATTAATTTCCTTTTCGTTTCCGTGTTTTCCAAAATGTTAACATTGCTCACATGCTCGATCCATGATATTCGCAGCATCCTTCTGTAGAACCACATCTCAGTTGCTTTAAGGTTTTCCTTCGTCTTCGATGATATTGTCCAGCATTCACTGCCATATTGAAGAACTGACATCACATAAGAATCCAGTACTCTTTTCTTTGTTTCTAGCGAAATTTTTCTGTTTCTTAATACCTTACTCATTTTCTGGAATGCTTCCTTCGCCATGCCAAATCGCCTTCGGATCTATGAATGTTTAAAAGACGTTTTAAAATTTCAGCAAAAAAATATTTATTCTAGTGTTACTATGACAGAGGAGGATTTTTCTTTAGTATTTGTTGAGTTGTATATGTTGACTTTCAATCGAAATCAAGAAGCAGTAAATCCCCTTGACTGAAATACTAATTCAAATCTCACCGAACGTTATCTCTCTTTACTACTCTTGTTTTTATCTCTTCTTTTATCAACGATCGCAGACTTGAAAACGAGCCGGATCTTACGATTAAAAAGCAACAATAATAAGTTGAAAAAAAAACAAACTCGTCAGACATTAATAAAGAAAAGGCTTCATTTAAGACGTTCATACATATTGTTTCCTGTTTAGGATGTGGTTTCCGGCCTTCTCTTTTCCAATCTTTTACTCTTTTTTTCAATTGGAGTAGATAGACTAAACTATCGCCCGGTTCACACTCCACCCACGTCTATTGAACAGGTTAAGAGGCTCATCCCTTGTTCCCTGTTTAGGATGTGGTTTCCGGCTTTCTTTTTTTCCAATCTTTTCACTCTTACGTAGCCCCTGCACATCAGTAGCGTTACCGCCTTGCTCGGGGTGATAAGATTAAAAAAATATTACGTTATGTGCAATTGTTGTTGGGTCTACCCCTTTTTCCATGATAATGGACTCGATTTGAGTATACATATACTCCTGCTACGACAGATACATTGTCCGACAGACACCGAGAGATACCGAAAAATACCGAGGTTTCACGGAGAATAACAGCGTAGTCCATAGTAGCTCTGAGCCCCATTCTGCCAAAATATTATTACACAGCACACGTCAGCTTCCGACGTGGACATACTAAACATACTACGGCTTCAATTCAGAGACTTGTATGTATATCTCGTACTTACTCGTATTCCTGGATTATTAACCTGCGTTCAAGTTTGTATCCTTTACGTTAATATACTTATTTTTCTATCTCCAGTTCTGGTTGTTGTTCATTTATTTAGTGCAGTTCCCATACCTGGAATCCACAACAATTACAAAAGCGGGAATTACATAAATTTCATAGTGGACTCCCGGGTATTTTAAGGATGACATCTTCCATGAAAAGCTCTGTATACTAGACCAAAATGAATAAAGACACAGAAAAGTAGTAAAAGCATGAAGAGATCATGGTCTGGCTGCAAAAGCACCTCCCACATTATAAGCTTTGTCAAAGACAGATACTCCGTGGTCAAGATGGTACATAGGTTTTGTAGATCCAACAAATGGATCACATTAGTGGAGAACTTTACTAAATATATATTATGCAATGCAGTACGCGAATTGCCAGTTAGAAGAAGAAACAATTAAAAGAATGTAACAAATAATGTAATTTAGATTTGAACTCTTACTCGTTATATGAGGAAGTACTGATATATGCACAAAGAGTAGTAATACCTAATATATTACTGTTGTGAGTTTCCCTTTTTTTTTTAATGGACTCGACTTCAGTATACATATACTCCGGCTAGGAGAGATAACGACAGATGCCGTCAGATACAGAGAGATACCGAGTGATACCGATGTTTCACGGAAAATACAGCGTTAGTAGTTCATAGTAGCTCTGTGCTCCACTCAGGGAGAAACTTTAAAATATTACAATATCTTTCAATGTGGGTATTTTCTTCTTCTGTCACATCTATATAGATGTGTTCATAACGTAGCGGGTTTAGATGTTGAAAGTATTATTGGTATGTCGAATTAAACATCTAGTCTTCATTTCTCTTTCCTAGAAAAAAGCCCTTCGATTCTATCAGCTATGGATTAATAGCAAGACAGATTAGGATCTCTAGCCATGATTGGCATCAAGTCAAGGAGAAGCAAAGTTCAGAATTCGAAATCGGTTATGTTCTGCATAGTAGGTACATTATGTACAAACATTCAATGCTTCCAAAGCGAAGCTGCTATCAATTAACCACCACAGACAATCGCACCTACCTCCCATTAGCATGGAACAGGCTTGCTTCCCAGAGAGTAAAACACTACGCCTACTTGGCCTTACACTCTCGGCGGACCTCAAATGTAATCACTATATCTAATCCATTACTAAATCCGCTGCTATGAAAGTCGGTTCTCTGTGCAGGGCCCGGAAGGTTTTCCCGTCTGAATCTATCCTGCACATATATAAATCTACCATCCGCCCGTGTATTGAATATTGCTGCCACATCTAGTCGGGTGCCCATGCTAATCTTCTCGGGCTTCTTGATAAAATACAACGGAGAATCTGTAACGTGATCGATAATGACTTGGCAGACCGACTGCAACCACTCTCCCACCGACGTGACGTGGCTTCTATGTGCCTCTTCTTTCACGGCTTCTGCTCCGATGAACTTAGATCATTGGTGCCGCCTAGATACGAATTTACACGAGATACTAGATTAGCAACTAGGTCCCACCCTTTTACAGTGAAACAGATAAGATGTAACCGTAATTTCTACTCCAACAGCTTCTTTTCTCGCGCTTCCCGCCTGTGGAATTCCCTTCCACATGCCTGCTTCCCCGACAGCTACAATCTCCAGGGGTTTAAATGTAAAATTAATAGACACCTCCTATCACACTAACTTGCATCTATTCTCTCAAACACTCTCACCATCTACCCAACCCTCATTCTCTGTATCCTTACCCGTCTATCACCCTCCTTCTGACATTTTCTCTATCTAACCATTCTTTCTCATCACTTTCCCTCCTATGCAACCCCTTTCGCAATAGTGGCAGTGGAATGCCTTGCTCGGGGTGAAACGATTAAAAAAGAAAAAAAATATATACAAAAGTGAAGGGGGAACATCACCTAGCGTGGTGAGGCCGGGAACGCTATCCTTTAAAGGACAGTCTATAGGCTTAGTAAGCATTTATATCTGTTGTGGGATCTCCCCATTTTTATGATAATAGACTCTTCTAAAGTATACATATACTCCTGCCATAGAGAGATACGTCAGATCCGTGCGATAACGTCAGATAACGTGAGAGTCCGAGACACTGATAGATACCGAACGATACCGAGGTTTCACATAGTGAAATAGTTTCATAGTGGCTCTGAGCTCAGCTCAGTCAGAAAAATAATGTTACACAGCACCCGTCAGCTTCCGACGTGTACATACTAAACATACTACGGCTTCACTTCAAAGACTTGTATATATGCTTCGTACTTACTCGTATTCCTGGATTACTAACCTGCGTTCATGTTTGTATCCTTTACGTTAATATACTTATTTTTCTATCTGAAATTCATTATTCATTTATTTTGTGCAGTTCCCATTCCCGGAATCCACAGCAATAATGTACATCAATAGCACAAGTTTTTACTATAGATTTCTATTATAATAATTTTGATACAGATTTACCTTAATTAATTTGTAGCTATAGGGAGATGGTTAATGCTAATTAATTCGGCCTTGTGTCATACATAACTGAACTCCCTACAACTTACTATATTTTGTAATCATCAGAAAGTTATCATCAGGTTGGAGGTTAAAATGTGTGGATTCGTGGAAGAATGAAAATATCAATTTTGCATGTTAAAATAGAAAATTATTGCTAGAAAAGAATAACATGAATTGTAGCAGTTAATGTTCAATTAGAAACATTATTAAGAAGTTAAGGGTAGAATTTGTAGGAGTAACTTGTTGGAAAGAGTTTATGCGTACATATGTATTTATATATGAGCGTTTGTTAAGTAGGAGTGCTTTTGAAGTAGTCGCTCATTGTGAATGGTGAGAGGTGAACGATGAAGAAGGTGGTGAGAGAGAAAGAGAGAGGCAATAATACTATCACTTGACGTTTGTCAAGGGTACCTCTTAACTACACTCGTCTCATTTTTTCTGACGAGGGTCAAACTTGACCTGTCTTTTATTTCGTTTGAGAATTCACTCCTGGGTGTGATTCTGGACATTGTATTAGACGACAAACATTTCGAATCGAGGTGTGAAATTTCGCAAGTTTTGTGTGTGTTAGGCAAAGTTTGTAATTTCCAGAAAACTCGTTTATTTCTAACAATGAGTCAGATTTTAATTTTTAACTTATTTTGTTCACTATAAATTAATATAGGAATGAGCTGTAGTGAGTTTATTATAGGCACGTACTATGTGTGTTGTGGTGCAGTGGATATCGGCTCAGAACGAGAAATCGGGGAACCGAGTTCGAATTTCAGTTGAATTCCTTGCATTCACTTATGCACAAATACCATTTGCAAAGGTATTAACCCGTCTCCTCACCACAGTTATGGGCTAAATAACAGGACAGATTGGGTCCTATAACCCTTGGCTGGCAACCAGTCTACCGTAGAAAGCAATGACAACCCACTACGGGTTGCCCAGTCAGTCATGTCTTTTTCGAGACATGATCGCCCAAAGCCTGTATTACGGATGGCACTTAACTGACTGACTGAATATAATGGTTGAAAACATGATTAAAGCTTCTACTGGACATAAAGTAGGGGATCAGTTATTGTTATGAAGTGATGATCAGTTATTGTTATGAACTGATCCCCACTAATTACTACTTAATAATATAATAATTTCTCCCCATCTAGCTTTGAGTCAAATAAGAGGGCAGATTGGCTTCTTTAGCCTTGGCTGGAAACCAGTCTACCGCAGAAAGCAATGGCATCCTAATGCGGGATAATGTTCTGCCCAGTCTGCCCAAGCGTGTATCACGTATGGCACTTAACTGGCTGACTATAATGATATTTTACTATAACAATGTACTACAAAAATATTTTTATAGAAAATGCATTGCTATAATTTGATTACAGCGGTAATGATTTTCATACAGAAACACTATATTTGGTTTTATATTTTATGAAAATTTACAGTAGAAATGTATAGTGATGATTACTTAGTCTGGGTTTATAATGTAATGGTTTTACTACTTCTAAAAAGCAATAGTTGTTTCCAGTTAAAGCAAAACCGTAGACTGCAAGAAAAATGAATGGATGTAAGTCAAATTTTGATTTCTTGGTATCGATATCAAATAAGTTTTTTCGTCGTAAACTGAATTTTGAATGCTAAATAAGTCCTCTGAGTAAATGGTATCATGGCTGAGACTAAGAACTACAATTATACCTACTTAGAGCCAAACCCGAAGCAAAAACTAAAATAAAAGGGCTGAAAAATACAGACATACAGGCAAATAAACAGACACACACATAAACATCTTGCTTTTGTATATATATATATATATATTATCGATTTTCTGCACTATTGTAAGAACTGCAACCATGAAACTTCTGAATATCGTTTCTTATGTCTTTGTCTATGAGCGTATTAAATTTGATTAAAATCGGACAACTCCTTCTATAACCCGATTTTTTCGATTATCGATTTTCGATATTTATCGGGGGTACCTCGACACAAAACCTAGCTAAGAACACTCGCAGACGCTTATAGTACAACTGTGTAAATTTTCAAAAAAATCGGTTCAGCCGTTTCGGAGTCTATAGGCAACGGATACACACACACAGAGAGACACACACAGACACACACACACACACACAGACAAAGTTCCATTTATAAATAAGTTTAGATTTCTGTAATGATTTTTACTATGAAAATGTTAACGGATTTAATACAGAAATGTATTACAATGATTTTATTATAGATTTACTGCAATGGCTTTACAATATAATATTTCAAAAATCAGGAAGAATATTTTTGTCGGTGGTCAGTGATGAATGCAAGCATTACTGACGGAATAAGAGCGTAATCCATCTGTTATTAATATCTGTAATAGTATTTTTATGGAGTACTGCTGCCATTTATGGTCAGGTGCCCCTGCCGTTCTCCTCAGTGTTCTTGACAAGCTCCAAAGGAGAGTCTGTAATGTGATAGGTACTGATCTGGCGACTCGACTGCAGCCACTTTCACATCGTCGAAATGTGGCCTCCCTCTGTCTCTTCTATAAATACTTTCATGGCTTCTGCTCGGATGAGCTTAAGTCACTGATGCCTCCTCAACAGGTGTTTACCCGTGCAACCAGACTGGCAACTGGGTCCCACCCATTCACAGTCAGGTTAGCCAAATGCAGACGACAATTCTACTCCTGCAGCTTCCTCTCTCGCACTTCCCGCCTGTGGAACTCACTCCCGTATTCTTGCTTTCCTGACGGCTACGACCTCCAGAAATTTAAATGCAAAGTTAATACTCATCTACTAACCACTGGCCTCTAGCTCTCTCCCCTCCCCTGTATAATCTTCACTTTCTCTCCGCCCATGTATCTGTCATCGCACCTGCTTTCTCAGCTTTCTATTGTTCCTTTCTAACTAGCTTGTACTCCTCACTCTTTTCTAATTAATCTTTCTACATTCATGTAACCCCCTGCACATCAGTGGCGTTTCTGCCTTGCTCAGGGTGAAATGATTAAAAAAAAAAAAAAATTAGCAACTGTACTGGTGCGGTGGATATCGACTCGGAATGACACATCAGGATGCCGAGTTGGATTCCAGTTGAATTCATTGCATTCATTTACGCGCAAATACCATTGGGGAAGTTATTAATCCGTCTCTTCCGTCCAGTTATGGGTTAAATAATAGGACAGATTGGGTTCTATAGCCTTGGATGGCAACCAGTCTACCGTAGAAAGCAATAGCAACCTAATGCGTGATAATGTTATGCCCAGTCAGCCATGTCTCTTTCGAGACATGATCGCCCAAAATTGTGTCTTACGTATTGCACTTAACTGACTGACCCGCGTAATAATAGGAGTAATAGTGTAACAGCTATTATTATTATTATTACTATAATTATTATTATTG